>SRZU01000134.1:0-231772 GCA_013183765.1 Fusarium xylarioides | reverse complement strand
GCAACCATCTGAAGAGCGGCGCTCATATCTTTTTCAGTAAATTTCGTTATTCTGAATTGATTGATATAGTTTACAAGTTTCTACAATTAAAATTGGTGGAGTTATGAATTTTTTAAGATATCATAAATTGGGTGGTTGGGTTGAAAAGCGGGTGGCCGGTTTCCCCGTATCTGACGTTAGCTGCCAGCTTACAAGGCCGGTACGCCCTGGAGCTTAGGGGTATCATCAAATGCCTTGTCATCATGGAACCGAATGACTCTACCGGCCACTCAACTGATCAGAAAGGATGTGATCTCATCTAATTTTGGATGCAAGGAACCTGATAGCCATATTCATGAGAGTCATTCAATATCACTAAATGTCATCCAGCATTTGCTTTTGCATGAAAATAGGTTAACAAGGCAAGCAAGCATCCTCTGTAATAGGCTTTGGTACGTACACTAGGTGTCTAATTGACTTCCTTTGGTGACACCTCACACCCTGCAAATATTGCAGTTTACATGTTATATTTTCATTGTCCAGACCAATCATTCACTTAAGCAACTGAGTATAGATGCACCTACACTTATCAGGACTGCATTTGTGCTTACTCCGATGACCGGCTGAGTCAACACCATAACATGATCTGTTGAAAGTGATTAGTGTGTACACTACAGTACCGCAGTGTGTGCAGACTTGATCGACCCGAAGCAAATCCAAGCTGAATTCTTGACGTGCAAAATTTGGCAATTCAAAAATAGGTCGGTCTTTTTGTGCAGAATACGGAAGAGCTTGAGAATGCAGTACCACCCAAAAAGCTTACAATTCTGACAGAGGTACGGACATACAGAAAGCTTTCGCTCCGAAGGCACAGCACGACGTAGAACCAAAGAACAGCGCATAACCAAAAACGTGATGGCATTGTCACATCACTTGCTTGTTAGAGATACATAGGGAAGCCAAGGCGCGTGCTCGACCGCGAAATTTCCGGAGTTTATATGTACACGACCCCCGCTCCCTCTCACACAATGATCCATCTAAGGTATCTAAACGCCATTTTAAGCTGCTTAGTGAGCGTTGTTCTTGTGGTGGCCTAAATGATCCCAGTATTAGCAAAGAGCTCCCCTTCAACCCTGTGATAGGGATACTTACGAAGGTGGAAGTAGTAGTTCTGGACGTAACCGATGCTGACAAGGAAGACAATCAGGTGAATGATAGCTATAACACAATCACTGTCAGAATCCAATATTTAAATCCAATCTTGAGAGAGGGTGTCCGTACGCTTGCCAGTGGGGTTCTTGCCGAAGTGCTTGGCCTGGTATCGGCCGAGGAGACCCTTAGCCTTAACCTCGGGGGCGGCACCTCGGGGGAGCTTCTCGTAGAAGCTGACGACACGCTGCATGCGGATAGCATCAGGAGCAGCGCCAATGGCCTGTGGTGGATCGAATTCTGTCAGCCTTCTGAATCTCCATCATGACGAAATTTCCCTCCATTGTCGATCGTCCATAAAAGTCCTCATCCATCCAAAACTCGTCGGGATCGAAAACGAAGCTCCGTGGGATAGTAATTTTATCGTATTCTGCGTACCTTAGGAGAAGCGACCTGTTTTTGAAAACCTGGTGTTAGTAACGGAATCAATCGGAGCACCGGGGATTTGCGCCCATAACCGAAGGGGCTCTCTCTCACCTTGGGGGGGATGAGCGTCGAGAGCGCTCGGCGGGTGACGAAGCTCATGATGTCGGTAGTTCGGGGGATTCGAGTCTCGAAAATTGGTCCGTCGAGGGTCTGCGTGACGCTCAATTGCAAGGGCTGGAGTGTGAGGTTCTGTCGAGATGAACGGTCCCGCCCAGGTTCAGGTTCTTGCCGAAAAGCACTCGTTCTGCGACTTCGGCAAAACAACTGATCCGCTCCACCCAATCAGGATCACGCCGTTCAAGCTTGCTTCAACCTCAGAATATCGCCGCAGACTACCATCACTCACTTAAGAAACGACACTCCCCTGTCGCCAATTGAAAGCTACCGCCTTTCACCATGGCCGCCCTCCGATCTCAGAGTGCGGCTCGTATGCTGCGAAGCGCTGCTGCGCCCAAAGTCGCCCTCTCCGCCGCACCCCGACGATTCCAGAGCAACGTCACTCAGGCCAGCGGCACTATCACTGGCCCTGTTACCAGCGAGCCCGACTACAGTATCGAAGCTGACAAGGCCACCTCGTACGATTCCTCGAAACGCGATTGAAAATTAGAAAGATGGAATATCAGTGCTGACTTAATGCCAGCACCTTCACACCTGTCCCTCGATCCGTGCAGAATGGCAGCGAAGAGATTCTTCCCGCTGCTGTGATCTCAGGCGCTCCCATTGAACTCCAGGCCCGAACGGTTCGGTTCGTCTGCCCACATACATGACTCGAATGTCGTCGAAAGCCTCAACAACTAACAATCACTCCAGCATCTACCAGGAAGCTAAGCCAGCGACTCAGTCCGGCGACTGGCGCAGTCGACGCTGGCGAATGGATTGGGATATTCTTCCCAAGGGACATCGATGGGAGAACCCTTTGATCGGTTGGCAATCTTCGGGTGATTTTATGCAAGGCACCCACATCAACTTCTCGAGCAAGGAGGATGCTATTCACTTTGCTGAGAAGCAGGGCTACGAGTACTTTGTTCAGGAGCCAAACTCTCGCAAGTTTGCGCCTAAGGCTTATGCCAACAACTTCCTGTACTCTGCCAGAAAGCTTAAGCATATCAGGACGAAATAGATGGCTCGGACAGCCCAGCTCCATGTAAATATGTTTTAAAGACTCGTTCAAGTTCAGTGACTTTCAACTATAAGAAACCCTTTTTAGGCAATGTCACGCGTGAACTGGCATGTATGATAAATGATTGATTAAGCTTGCCTCTAGGATACTGTGGAGGTCTACAGCCTATTTATGACAGCCTTTTCAGAACGCCCGACAACCAGCCTGTGTCTTATTCATAATCCTTACCATAAGGATGTTAATCTTATCCCAAACGCCAAGCGCTACTTGTACAAAGAACGGCGCCACACAAGCAAAACTACTACTCTTTGAACATGCCTCCAGGTCGGGGTATCAATGTCACGTTGTAATCATGGGGTCATGGCCGTTTCCGGTGTGAGGTCTAGGGCTGTCGGGTTCTTCTCCGTTCAAGCCAATATCCAGTCGGTCAGGTAAGTTTTTACGCTTATCCCGGGCAGTATTTTCGGCCCAGACACGCATTCTGACGAGCTGGCGAATAGCTGCTTCACGTCTTCGGGATTGTCTTTCAAGGATGGCCCGATTTACGCTGTCTGCAACTTCTCGTCGCAACTCTGGCTCTAGCAACGCTGCTAACTGGGGCTCGCGCGCGTCAGATGGAATCAAGAGCAGTGCCATGGTCCTCTCCAAGTCTTCCAGAAACTTGGGGTTCGTGGGTGCTTTGGGGCCCAGTTCCTCAGTAGCGAAAGTGAGGGCTGGTTGAATATCTCCAGTCGCATTACAAGCGCGAATGAGTTCAATGAGTTGAAGTCGTAGTAAGGTAAAATGCAGTGCCTTATCTCCATCTAGAATCTTTTATGTCAAGTTAGCGACGATACATCCCAAAATCTGTGAAATGAAGAAGTGAAAAGAAAGACAATCATAAAAAGTGGTTGTTCCTCATCAAAGGCCCGAAGGCTCTATGAGTGGTGCATGTAAAACTCGTGTTCTAATCATATAAAAAATGGAATGAAGGAAGTGGAGGTGCATACCTGTGGGTCAAACTCATTGAGTGTCGTTATGGCCGTCTTAATATCACCACTGTGGATGCAGTTCTGGATTTCCTGCCTCGCTATAATGTACTGCGTGTCCTGATGAGGTTCAAGATTGGCTTCCTTGGAAAAGTTTGCTGCCGCATTTGGATATCCTTCCATAGTAAGGTAGTCCAGTATTAGAGCGTTGATATCACTTTGAAGATGTTAGCAACTGCTGACATGAAAGTGCGTACAAAGAGATGCATTGAAAGGTGTGTTCAGAAAAAGAAGATTGATATCGTGTTTCCGCATTATATGCTAGGAGAGATTCCCATTGATAGTGCGTTCATCACTTGACCAAGGTAGGTGACATAGCTGGAGGGGAAGAGTATCGTACCTTTTGGGAGACTTGACATCGTGGACACGCCGGTCAAAGGCATGCTTGACGGGAGTAGCTGTAGAAGCAGATGACGTCTGATTCTCGAGTCAGCACCCAGCTATACAAAGCTTGGGCTGAAGCTCGGCTTGTCGACAACAAAGCTCACCATTTTGTCTCAATATCCCAGCACGAATATCGCTGCGAGTCGAAGCTTGAACGGAGAAGGGTTAATCGACGACACGGTATAGAAGCAATAGCCGGAAGTAGGCGATTCAGCGCATCGAGAATCAGGCCACAATCCAGGCTCGTGATCTCTATGCTACTCGTAGGAAAACTTTCTGTGTTTACCGAACGATGTAAAGAAGAAAGAAGAAAAGAAAAAAGAGAAGATGTTGAGAAGATGGAGGAGAAGAAAATATGATTGGGGCTGGAGGAAAAGTAGCGCCGTGTTCGTGGGTCCAAAGCCCGTAGCCTCATTACTGGGCCTGAGAACCAATCATGTCAGCGAAAGGCTCCACTGGGCTCTGTCCTGTCTGCCTCAGGTCTCCATCAATTACAGCCCCACTAAATCAAGCTAAGGTCCCTGAAAATGAACTCCGTTGCATGCCGCGGCTATCCCATTGCTCTCGATCAATCGATCTGGGCTGTGCAATAGCATCTATGATATGACCCTAATCACAATTTCAAGTGTCAATTCGATATTTCAGGTTTAGTCCTCCGGGTATAATACAGCTCCTGAGCTTTAATGCAAGCTTCAATGATGGTCATGGTACCCCAACTCATGAGATGAGTGTCATGAGCCAAGCCACAGATTACATGCAACAGAGGTCACCATGATTGAGCTAGAGGCGTGATACCTACAGTAGAACAGGGCTAGACAGTAGCTTATCTCTTTTGATCGTGCGGAGAATGAAATGCGCCTTCGGCCATCGCCGTCTTTCGATATACAGATACGGTTATGAGGAGAACCCTGACGAGGTCAGATCGATCGTTAAAACATGAGCAGGGCCAGGGCTGAGCTGGTTTATCTTCTTACATTTTCTGCTTTCTAACTCAACCACCAAAGAATATCTACATATCTACTATCACTCTCACCCTTTCCTCTGGCCTATAGCTACAACTGCTAGCAATAGCTCATCTCTTCACTGAAGCTCTCACTGCTGTCCCGCTTCTTCTTGGCCCTCTGTGGATCACACACGCGACAGGACCGTGCTCACTGCTCCACCAACGACGGGCAAGCCAAACCCTCGAGTCGAAACTCTGAAGGCACCATATTCGTACAGCTCGTGGACATTGCAGGGCTAGTTTTCGGAGAGGAAAGTTCCAGTTCTCCAGCTACCAAATATTCTCGCCATCCGTTCATCCGATCCTCTTCCTCTTCGCTCCAAATCTCAGGTGGCGGTGACCTCATCGAGAACTAGCCCACAGCAATGTCCGCCTCTGCAATCCCTGAAGTCAATGGCGGGCTTGAGAGTCATGTCACGGTTCAGAAGCGAGCTTACTATTCACCTCCTTGGGCCGATGTCAGCATCATCGGCGTCGCGGGCAGCTCAGGTTCAGGCAAATCGACTTTGTCCCAGGCTATCGTCAAGAAGTTGAACCTACCCTGGGTCGTTATTTTGTCAATGGCATGAATCCCTGAAACTATGCTTTGAACATAAGCTCATATATAACAGGACTCTTTTTATAAGACCTTGACACCTGAGCAGTCTAAATTGGCCTTCGCCAACGAATATGACTTCGACTCTCCTGACGTATGCTTCATGTGACATAGTATGAACTGCCAGATTAACAACTGATGTTATTCTCATAGGCCATCGATTTCGATGTTCTGGTCGATAAGCTACGGGACCTCAAGGCTGGGTATGTGTAGTTGACGATGGCATTGGGATTTACACCTCACTGACGTCTCACCATACTCATAGAAAACGGGCCGAAATTCCTGTTTATTCATTCGCCAAACATTCTCGATTGGACCATACAACATCCATCTACTCGCCTCATGTACTTGTCCTAGAGGGTATTTTTGCGCTTTACGACCCTCGAGTGCTTGAGCTGCTTGATATGGGTGTATGTTAAAACCGGTGCCCCATTGAAACGTATAATTTGGACCTAACACTGAACTTAGATTTATTGTGAGGCAGATGCAGATACCTGCCTGTCAAGGAGACGTAAGTCCTAGCGTTAGCAAGACCTATGGAAGGATTTCTGACCAGGTTGGTGTA
The DNA here is from genome assembly GCA_013183765.1 of Fusarium xylarioides. NCBI lineage: Eukaryota > Fungi > Ascomycota > Sordariomycetes > Hypocreales > Nectriaceae > Fusarium > Fusarium xylarioides. The sequence continues at coordinate 225,463 of SRZU01000134.1, read as the reverse complement.
GTTGTCCGTGATGTCAGAGAGCGTGGGCGAGATATCGAGGGTATCATCAAGCAGTGGTTTGGTTTTGTCAAGCCAAACTTTGAGAAGGTAAGCACCCCGTATCAGAAACATGGGATTTCTTATGAAGGTTAATTGACAACTTCAAGTTCGTCGAGCCCCAACGGAAAGTTGCTGACTTGATCGTACCGCGAGGAATCGAGAACAGAGTTGCCCTTGGTGAGTAGTCATAGATCTTGAAAGCTTGACTAAAACGCTCATGTTCGTAGAAATGATGGTTCAGTTTGTCGAGAAGAAGCTGTTCGAGAAGTCAAGACATCACCGAGAGGCACTGTCCCGTCTGGAAGCAGCAAGTAAGGATTCGCCGCTTTCTGAACGGGTCGTGGTCCTGGATGATACACGACAGCTCAAATTCATGAACACCATCCTTCAGGATATTGATACAGATCCTGAGGATTTCATCTTCTACTTTGACAGGCTTGCGAGTCTGATTATTGAACAGTAAGAGACTGAGAGGGTATGAGTATGAAAGACAGTTTGTTTGCTAACACTTCATAGGGCCCTCAACAATGCCCATTTCGAGGCCAAGAATATTGTAACACCCCAAGGATACGAATACAAGGGTCTTGTATCGACGGGTGAGGTCTGCGCCGTTATTGTACTCCGAGGAGGATCAGCGTTTGAGCCGGCGCTTCGAAAGACTATTCCGGATTGCCGAACGGGCCGTCTTCTTATTCAATCCGACTATTCCACGGGAGAGCCGGAACTTCATTACTTGCGACTACCTGACGATATTGCAGACCAAGAAAGCGTCCTACTTTTGGACACCCAGATGGCTACTGGAGGTGCAGCCCTGATGGCGGTGCAAGTCCTGGTCGATCATGGCGTGAAACAGGATCGTATTGTTCTAGCAACATACTCGGCCGGCAAGGTTGGACTTCACAGGTTGACATCCGTTTTCCCAGAGATTACAGTCGTGGTTTGCAACATGCTCGACTACCAACAAGAACGATGGGTCGAGAAGAGGTATTTCCGCTGCTGATGGGCTAGTCTTACATATAGTATACGTCTGTCATGATATACGATGGCGGAAGCTTGGAAACAACGCAGTGATAGTGGTAGTCAAATCAAGATTGACGATAAGGATTATCGGAGTGTCCGGTAATTATATCCGTAAAGGAAGCAAATATACGAACAGCGCTACGTTTGGTTGCTGTGTCAGCTCTTCACAATCTTGAGATCCACCACAATTGGCATCTCATCAGCATCTGTAACGTAACTGATCCACGACTAGGATCCACGAAACGGGACGTCCGAAACCAACAGGATACTTGGAAAAAAGAGGAGCCACTGTGTGATATTTGACGCAAACCAGCCAAAGTCATGGCATGGCGGCCGACGTATCCGAGGGATCGATATGGCTTCAAATGAATACGTGGGTTACTCTATGTATGGCCTATGATTCAATGACGATGGAAAATGAGATATTGATGTTTGAAGTGAGATATTGCTGTACGGTAGTGGAGTCGCCGATCTTCGGTTGTCATGGATCGCCAAGAAATTGGTGGTGATGAAGGGGAGAGAGAGCTCTAGGTGGTAATGACGTAGCTGTACCGTGCTGTAGGTACCACCTCTAGAAGTCTCAGCTGCAACCACTGGACATGTCCCGTCTTGCAGCCCAGTTCATCCATCCCTGATTGAGCTCCGTAAACGGGAAGATCCTTTTTTAGATGCATGCATTACACAATACAATCGAAACTAGAAGACTCTTTTCTCTGCTTCACTCTTGTTCTCTTCTTGCATCATCCATTGAGTGTTCTCTCACTAACATTCTGTGCTTCTGCTCGTGTCATGATCTAGAAAGCACCAAACGGTTTCTTTGACCTCGTTGGCTTATCATTGATTGACGTCGAACATCCCACCAATTCCACAAAACAATGCCCGTCTCTTCCATGATGGCCGCGCGACTAGCTCGCGCCGGTCAAAACAGGGCCATCACCAGCTCTCGATGCTTCAAGCCATCTCTCGCTCCTCGCCCACTATACTCGTCGCAATCGCGAAGCTTCGTCAAGCTCACAGGCGCTTCGCCATCAATCACAAAGGGCTCTCCAGCAACCAGCCGAACCACCCGCCAACTACCCTCCCAATTCTTCGTGCGCGCTCTTTCAGGAAAACCACTTCCTCAAGGAAAGTCTAAAGTCGTTAATTTTTGCTACCGCCTAGCGGCTTGGGTTGGCATTTCAATATCAGTTATCGGCGTTGGTATTGTTGGATTCTTCATCTATGATGCCAGCACATATTTCGAGCACCCCACTCAGAGCGATATCGACGTCTCAAAGATTGCCCTTCAGCCTCGCAGTGGTGGTGAAAAGAACCTGCCAATCGCCGAGGTATTCATTGACGATGACGACTCGGAGGAGAAGCGTCGCCTCAAAGACAAGCCACGACTGGTGATTCTTGGTGGCGGATGGGGAGGTGTTGCGCTCCTCAAAGAGCTGAACCCTGACGATTACCATGTTACTGTTATTTCGCCAACCAATTACTTCCTATTCACCCCTATGCTTCCCTCAGCTACAGTAGGTACTCTCGAGCTACGATCTCTTGTTGAGCCCATCCGACGAATTCTGAGCCGGGTAAACGGTCACTTCATTCGCGCCAAGGCTGAGGATATCGACTTTTCGCACAAGATGGTGGAAGTGTCGCAAGTTGACGCAAACGGCAAAGATATCAAATTCTATGTACCATACGACAAGCTTGTCGTTGCTGTCGGTTCGACAACCAACCCTCACGGTGTCAAGGGTCTGGAAAATGCCTTCTTCCTCAAGGATATCAACGATGCACGCATGATTCGAAACCAGGTCATCCAAAACTTCGAGTTGGCCAATTTGCCTACATGCCCGGATGAAGAGAGAAAGCGTCTGCTTTCCTTCTGTGTCAGTGGTGGTGGCCCTACAGGTGTCGAGTTCGCTGCCGAGCTTTTTGACCTTCTCAACGAAGATCTGACAAGGCACTTCCCCCGACTGCTACGTAATGAGATCTCAGTCCATCTTATCCAAAGCCGTGGACACATTCTGAACACATACGATGAGACTGTTTCACGATATGCTGAGGAACGCTTTGCTCGCGACCAAGTCGACGTCCTCACCAACTCTCGTGTCAAGGAGGTTCTCCCTGACAAGATCATCTTCACACAGAAACAAGAAGATGGCACAATGATCACCAAGGAGCTGCCTATTGGCTTCTGCCTTTGGTCTACTGGTGTTTCGCAAACCCAGTTCTGTCAAACACTGGCTGCTAGGCTGGGCAAATCTCAGACAAACCGACATGCTCTGGAGACTGACACCCACCTTCGTCTTAATGGCTCACCACTGGGCGATGTATACGCCATCGGAGATTGTTCTACAGTCCAGAACAACGTTGCCGACCACGTCGTCACTTTCCTGCGATCCTTGGCCTGGAAGCGTGGCAAGGACCCCGAGACGCTTCAGCTCAGTTTCGCTGACTGGCGAGGTGTTGCTGAGGACGTCAAGAGACGATTCCCCCAGTCTATCAACCATCTCAAGCGCGTGGATAAGCTATTCAAGGAATTCGATAAGGACAAATCCGGCACACTCGACTTTGATGAGTTGACACAATTGCTAAAACAAGTTGACGACAAGCTCACATCCTTGCCTGCTACTGCCCAGCGCGCTCATCAGCAAGGACAATATCTTGCTCGCAAGTTCAACAAGATGGCACGCATGCATGAGGGCCTGAACGCCAACGACATCCGCGAGGGTGATGTTGATGCTGCTGTTTACAAGGCCTTTGAGTACAAGCACCTAGGCAGTCTCGCTTATGTTGGTAACTCTGCCATCTTTGACCTTGGTGAGGGTCGAAGCTTGGCTGGTGGTCTCTGGGCTGTTTACGCTTGGCGCTCTGTTTACTTTGCCCAGAGCGTGAGTCTGCGAACACGACTATTGATGGCTATGGACTGGACCAAGCGAGGCCTTTTTGGACGAGGTTTGTACCCCTTCCCGTTCTTACAAACATCTCTAACAATAAACAGATTTAATGAGTTTCTAAATTTATCCTTACGAATGCTTAATATTTGTCGTTTCTTTAGACCTGGAGGCGTTGGAGCTTAGTATAGAGGCATAGCAGGACTTGCGAAAAGCACGTTTGTAGACGCGGTGTTGCAGAGGAATCGCAAGTCTAATTTGCTTGATGGAGTTATGCTCTTTGAGTTACGCTTCTGTGTCCTGTTTTTTTCGCGGTAAAAGTCGAAAGTATTATTTTCTCCCTAAAACACCTAGACGCCCATCTATCTTCTATTATATCATGAAGTCCTTGTATGTCCACTTCTCCGTAAACTTGCGCTTGGCCTGCTTGTGGAAAGCAATATGTCTTCTGCTCTCTACCTTGCCACGCACCAACATGCTTCGGTATCTGTCCCGGAGCATGTTGCCCTCAGGCTTGAGACGGCGCAGCGAACTCTCGAGCTCATCTGGGAGGACAAGCTCAAGATCTCGCTCAGGAAGCTTGTACTTGCCGAGCTGCTTGCGGCGCAACTTCTCGGCACGAAGCTCATCAATATGGTCGATTTCGTCATCATTTTGCAAGACAAGTGCCTTGTTGCGATCTCTCTCCTCGATCTCCTCGGCAATCTCCTGGATGCGCTGGGCTTGGCGACGGTGGGCCTTGAGGGCAGCCTTGTGTTTCGCGAGACGCTCCTCTTCCTTGCGGCGCTTGATGCGATTGCGCTGAGCTTGGGTCTTTCTCTGTGGGCGCTTGGCGGATGGCTTATCATCTTCGGCACCACTCTGGAATCCTTCCCATTCAGAATCCTCCTCCCACTCTGAAAGGTTGGCACGAGCCTCTGCGGCCTCTGCCTCAGCCGCTGATCGGGCCGCGGCCTCCTGCTTAATGCGCTCTTGTTCCTCTTTCTCCAGACGTTTGCGCTCGGCTTCAAGAGCCTTCTCACTCTCTTCTTCCAGACGTTGTGTGTACTCGTTGAAATCAGGGTTGTAGCTGTATCCTCCCGTGGGTTTGAGGACAGCAGGCACTTGCTTGCCACTCTCCAACAAAGAAAGGGGCTCCTTCTTCATCGACTTTGGAGCCTTGGGCTTGACCTCCTCTTCCAAAAAGTTTTCGGGATCCTTCGCCTGTGGCTCTACCGGCATGTCCCAGATATCGTAGGTGGCATCTTGTACTTGGACAGTGTTCTGATGTTCTCCATCGGCCACTCGCTTTAGTCGCGCGAGCTCCTTGTGTGACACCCAATCAGTCCTTTGGCGTTTCACAGGAAGAATTCCGTTTGTTGTCTTATCGCCCGGTCGCTTGCGCATGGAAACGGCGGGCACGGGAGAACGGGCATTGATGATCTCGTCAGCCTTGAGGCCCTTCTTGATGTGCTTGTTGAACTTTTTGGGAAGAGCGGTATCGCCCTTAGTATCAAGAGTGAACAAGTCTTCAGAGGACTTTTCCTTGATAACACCACTATAGAGATATTAGCAGAGCGAGAAGGAAGTGTTTAGAGTTTAGCTCACCCAGCGATAATCTCCTTGTTCAATTCTTCAAGACCTTTCTGCACCTCGGTAACATCAACATTTTTCCTCCAGGCCTTCTTTCCTTTTCGTGAAGGCTGGTTGAACTGCTTGGGGGCATCTCCCCCGGTGGCGTTCTTGGATTGTAACAGTGGCATATTCGCGAGACCTCTATGGAAAAGGATATCGCGTTGTCGATAATGAAGAACGAAAATACTGCTTGTCGATAGAAGTGGTGGGGGACCGATTTCTTAATTTTTTAGTGGAGCCGGGAGTCTCGACCCGCTACCTCCATAATGGACGGCGAAAGATACAGTGTGTTCTTATCGGCACGTGCACCTTCCTCGGATTCGTTCAGGGTGGCCTCCATGTCATATGCTCCTGCCAAATCCAGGATCTAGACGCTCCTTTCTCCGGATTCCAGCTGGTAATTAGCCTTTTATCCCTACGATACAAATTGCCACTCTGAGGTCGCATCATTCTGGTATTCGTTCTTTTCTTGCGTCGCCAAGAAAGAGAATCTATTACTTGAAGAAACTGGAGATCACATCCTTTCCAACGGCCTCATATCTATTAGCTTGGCAGCTGTCAAATCCACCGTCCCTTACAAGCCTCCGAACGAGACAACAGAACCGCAAAGATGTCGCAAGCTGGCGGATCATACAATAACCCCTTGAAGAAGTTCAAGTGTGTACATCGAGAATTTATGTTCGAATCATTCAGCTAACAAATGTTCAGGTTGGTGTTTCTAGGAGAACAGAGCGGTATGTCAATGTCCGACAACGGAAGCGTCCGAATCAAAATCACTAATAACGATCACAACAGTCGGAAAGACCTCTTTAATCACACGATTCATGTATGATTCTTTCGACAACATGTATCAAGCGACAATTGGCATTGATTTCCTCTCCAAGGTCAGGACCGTGACAGCCGACTCCTAGGCCACACTAACATTTGCCCGCTTAGACCATGTACCTCGAGGACCGGACGGTGCGACTGCAGCTATGGGATACTGCTGGACAAGAACGATTCCGAAGCTTGATTCCTTCTTACATCCGCGATTCAAGCGTAGCTGTTGTTGTCTATGACATCTCTAGTATGTGCCCCTGATGACCCCACTACCCGGCTGCCCCCTCGCGCTCAATGTGGCTATGCACGAGTCGTGCTAACACCGCTCTTCTTATAGACGCTAAGTCATTTCAAAACACCAAGAAGTGGATTGACGACGTACGAGCCGAGCGAGGTAACGATGTTATCATTGTGCTGGTTGGAAACAAGACGGATTTGAACGACAAGCGGGAAGTGACCACACAGCAGGGAGAGGAGGAGGCAAAGAAGAACAACCTGATGTTTGTCGAGACAAGCGCAAAGCTGGGTCACAACGTCAAGAACCTGTTCAAGAGGATAGCACAAGCCTTGCCTGGCATGGAGGGAAGCGATGCCGCGGCGCAAGCTTCGAACCAGAGTGAGTATTTATGCCCGGCAATTCCGAAGGTAACTAACACGATGCTTAGTGATTGATGTCAAGACGAACAACTCGCAGCAGTCGCAAGAAGGCTGCGCATGCTAAATATGCCAACACCGATTCGGGACTGGAGTACAGGAGTACCTGGGAAAACGCAAGCCGTACTCAAGATGCGAAAGGAGCCTGGCTACCTCGCACCACAAAACAGGATATTAAGCATAGCGTGTGGATCTGAGTGCAGGAGCTTGTATAATACAACCAGGACTACGAGCCTACGATCGTTATATAAGAACCTTTAATGTTGATTCGACTGGCTTGTGCTGGTCAATCATTTCGCTTCTAACTCGTTACACTTTCATTAGGCATGCCGCCTCAAAACATCTTATTATATGGTAAACAATTCGTTCCCTTCACTTCATTGTAAGTGTTCTCCACATTTTGTTTATCGGGCTTGGCAATTATGCGTCAAGAACTGTTGCATCTTCTATGCCCCGTTCCCGGTTTATACTATGAGCTGTTCAAGCCGCATTTTGTACTTGCACCTCACCAGTGGCGAGGCCGAAATAAGCAGCAACTGGCTTCTGTGCTTGAAGTCGCTTGCCCAGCTTCACGGCTTCACTGCCATTAAAGCCGTGGAACAGTCCAATTTCAACAATGCCAGGGGTTCGGACCAATTCCTCGGCGAGCGCATTAACTTCCCAGGCACCGTCCTTTCCACGACCATCCCCTTCCGACTTGATGTCCTTGGGGAGAAGCAAGGGAGAAAATGGGGCGTCGATAAGCCACATACCGTTGTCTGTCACGCATTCTCCAGCTTTGCTAGGGAGGCCTAAACGGACAACAGGGTTGGCTGAGCCCATTGCTCGAAGGCGAGTCAAAACATCAGGGGCAGATAAGGGAAGGACTTCAATGGGGATGGTCTTCCAGGTGGTACATAATCTAGGAGATTGCTTTCGGTAATCTGTTAATTGTCAGTCTGTTTCAATTTTTTCGGAAACAAAACCCCTCAGTGCATACCAGCGACGGCAATGAACTTCTTAGCAGCAATTGCTACCAGTTTCTCCTGGAACAGACAAGCACCACCACCCTTGATGAGGTTGAGATCCTCATCAACCTCATCAGCACCGTCGAAGGCAACATCGAGAGGAACAGGAAGCCCATCCACGACTGGTCTCTCATCAAGATTGACAAGGTTGAGACCAGCAGCGCGAATGAGACCCTTTGACTGGCTTCCAGTAGGGATAAAGGTCATTCCCTTGTAGAACTCAGGACCCTTGCTGACAATGGCGTCGACAACATAAACAACAGTACTGCCAGAACCAATGCCGACGAACTTGTAAGAAGCATCAAGGTGGTCATTGACTGCCTGGTAGGCGGCCAATTTCTTGGCCGATTCGACTAGGGTTGCTGCTGAAGACATGGCTCTCGAATTGTACCTGTAAGTGAGACTGAGACCTTGAGTCTGTTTATAGCTGCGTATGTGGGTTGGTGGGATGCGAGGGGTGGTGGGGAGATATCGTGGAGAAGTGTAGGGTAATTGAGTTGAGAAGAACCTAACACCTGGAGCCAACGTGGTAGTTGAGTGGAAAGTATGATACGTGGAAGCTGGGGACAGTATGGATGGTTTAGGGATAATATAGTGTTTCATGAGAGAGTTTGTAGGAAGAAAAGACTCAGTTCCGACCAAAGCCGGCGACTTTCTAGTGAGAAGATGTGAAAGCCACTTCATGTAGGAAGACAAATGGACCCTTTTTACCAAGTGTGGTCAATAAGCAGGCTTGGGAAAATACGGCAAAATAGAAAGTCAGGGTATCTACCAGGGCACGAATGGGCAGTTGGAAAGGATCACATGTGATTGGCTTCCCTCAGTTACCTCAACTCGATGGAAGTCAGATCAGGAAGATGTTCTGTCGTGGCTTGCGAATCAAGAGCTGTGATTTAGCGGGCCAGCGGAACGCATACCTGAGGGGGATAATAGACCCAATTGGGTTTTTCTGAACCTACCGCACTTCACCTAGAAGAGGCAAGCACAAGCGCAGAAAGATTTCTAACTTACAGCTTGGTCGGGTTTGAGGCGGGTTTGGGATTTGGGGTTGCAGCAAGTGACGTGATGGCTTGCTGTCACCACCTAAAACTCAAAAGATTAAAGATGATGATGAGTCAGCATTATGATTGGCTGACAAGTTTCTAACTCAGCTTTGTTGGTTACCACGTGATTTAAGATTACACCGGCAGTCTCGGGCGCAAGTTCTTGAGGCAGACCCTGGTTGCATCATTCATTTGTCCCTGTAATTTCATTGTTCTCCTGCGCGTTCCTTATTCAGTCTCGATATCAACAAACGACGAAGAACAGTTCATTGAGTTCGAAGGTCCCGGAAGGAAACATCATATTCTCAAGAGAACGCGCCGCCATGTCTCGGTTTACTCGATCCCTCCGGGTACCCCGGCCTAAGGTAAGGAGGAGCACGCGACTCGATCCTGATATCGTCTCATGAGGACGGCGATGAGGTCAACAAACGCTAACTGAAGTGTTTGCAGAGCCTATTCGGCATCACCAGCCTCCAGACCGGCGTCGAACTCATCGCTCTGGCTCTCGTCTTCAACAAGATCACTGGCGTTTACGGACTTCTGGCCATTCTTACTGGATATCAGCTATCTCTCCTCCAGCTCTCAACATACGTCTACTCTATTGCGGTTCTCGTAGGACTAGCAATTCTCATTCCTCACGTCCGGCGACAAAGCCCCTTTGAATGTTTGGCGCTCGCATGGCTTTACATCATCGATACCGTTATCAATGCAGCATACACCGCAGCCTTCGGCCTGGACTGGTACTTCTCTACTCAACTGAGCGAGACAACCGAATCCAAGAAGACGGATCTCCCTAACTTTGTGGCTGAGGGTATGCAAGGCCTGCGCAAGGAGGCTGTCATGCATGGAAAAGTCGTTCCTCAGGAAACGGCTGCCAGCATGTTGCTGATTGTTGGCGCGACGTTGATCCGTGTGTATTTCAGTTTCATCGTCATGGCGTATGCAAAGCAGGTGTTGCAAAAGTATATGCAACTAATGATTCTGGAAGGCCCTGGCGTCGATGACCAAGAAGGTCCTTTCGCTGAGGATCTTCCTGACGGTGAGGGCCGCCGGGGCCGCCTTGGCCGTTTGATGGTATCATGTGGCAGAGCTTACTGGCTTGACACCCGGGAGTCTGATGAATGGGCTCCCAATCTGGGAGGACCCAACAAGCCCGTCTCAGCGGGTACGCTCTCTGGCGAGGTTTAAAACCGTTTCATGCGGAATCTACCGTGCATCACTGGGCGACCCTGATGAATCATTCTCAGGGCTAGAAGTCAGATGAATAATAAGCGGACAGGCCGGGAGGGAGAGTATGTTCTCTTTTTTGCATTTCGTGGTGCAACATAGGACCGGTGTTTCGGGTTCAGCAATTCGCATGTTTATGGTCAATGGCCAAACACGATAGACGGAGTTTGTTTAGTAAGAATGTGGCATCTTGAAGATCCAAGGGGAAACAAGCATAAGTCAAGTCCAGTCTAACACGGAAAGTATGCCGATGACTCGGCCGGCACGGAGTAAGTGCGGCATGCTGTGGATTCATCGAATGGCCGCTGCGGGTTGTCAGGGCGGATGAGCCGACATAAGATGTTGAAAGCGGATTGCGTGACAGGACGATCCCAGTACAATGCTGAAAGACGTGAGAGGCACATGATATCATCTCGTCATTACGTACTGGGCTGTCATGGATCGATGAGGGCAAGGTTCGTCTCTTGTATACTAGAGTTGTTCTGGGTTATGAATTGGGTGCATTGAGTACAAAATATTGGGATAATGATAATACTTGCTACGCAGCTTAGCACCTAATACATCTTTTGGTTAGACAATGAAATTGAATACTAGATAAGATCTGTCCTTTCAGGAACTGCTATTGTCATCGCTGTTTACTTTCATCTTTTGATATAATTGTTGGCGAAACGGGCCAATGACATGTGAGCAGTTAATCAATCAGTAAGCCTCAGTATAAAATAGCTAGCCTCCGTGCTCGGACACTCCCGCCTACGGAGGCAGCGAGAGGGTATCTTCCGATATAGATAGTTAATGTCTGTGCTTCTTTGATGACTCTTTTCTTTCCGATGCATGACCTCAGACATCGTGAGATCGAACATAGCCGACAGGATTACCAACTGCCTCCGGCTCAGATATGAATGATGAAATCGTAAAGTAAGCTCATGAACCTTCAAGGCTTGATATTATTGGGAGAAGTGAGAAACATACGGACACCGGCCGGTAGTCGGAGTGATCCCTGTAATTCGCAAGTGATTTTTCGTTTTTGGGGTGGTCATGCAATTCTTCGCAACAACAGAATCTCTCATCATTTTGGTAATTCTTGCGCGGACCGTCGGTGGCCCAACAGCATCCCTCAGCAGGAACTCGGGGTGGGTCCAGGTCGCCATGTACCCCTCCCTGTACGTATCTCCTGCCCAATGCCGGTGTTCGCGCGGGGATCTTTATTGGTTAATTGCATTACATAAGGCAAAATAGGCCAATTGAACATCAGCTTGAAGCAAATCCAAAGCTCCTCATTCGCTATCGGTGGGCGCGGAGTCGTGCACTGGCCCTTGTTCCAGCGGAAGGCGCGACCCTGAAAGAGCACCCCCAAACTGTCGACAGGACACAGTGAGCCCCGCCGTCCGGGGCATAGCATCCCGCTAATCGATCACGCAATCGAGGGCGAGGATTCATACAAGCCAATCTTGTGGCCATTGAGCGGCGTCTGGATGGAATTTGCAGCTGTTTTTCCTAACTAAATTAATGGCGCGGGGAAAAAGTCGGCGAATGGAAAAGAAAAAATAAGACGTGCGAATGAGCAAAAGCACAGCCGAGGGACCGGACCCAAAAGACAAGACCAGACGGAACGAGGGGCGTCTCTACGGAGTAAAGTTAAGGCAAAAGGGCGTGTCTCTGCTCGCTCCAGTTTACAAACTTCTTCTCTTTCCTTTGAGCGTTGAGCAGAGGGAAGAAACCTTTTTTCTAATCCTATAGAAAAGGAAGAAAACCACTCCCAATCCTCGGACCTTGCTTTGTTGAGCGAGTCCGTCATTGAGATTTCTTTCCTTTCTCTCCATCTCTCTCCTCCATCTTCCTCTTATACACCACTCTCCCTTCTTTGAGTGAAGCGCAAGCAGCTTTGTCTGCTCTGTCTGTTTAAAAGACAGTTCGATCATAATACCCGACGAGCCGAGCACGACGACGGAAAGCGACACAATGGACGCTGCTTCACAGCACCAGATCAAGACTCCTGAGGAGGCCGGTGAGTTTCTCTTCATGCCAGACGTTGGAGGCGGTACCGGGATGCTGCATTGGAGATGACCTGCCACCCTGCAAAGCAATTGAGCTTTGTCTGCGCAGATGGAACATTTGCAAACCAGAGTGAACAGGACGTTCTCAATCTCAATCTCAATCTCAATCTCAATCAATCTAGCCTGCCCCGCAACAAGACAAATTAATTGCTAATGCGCTTCTCATAGTGGCACGAATTGCCTACCTCTCCAGCGATGTCGTTGTTTCTGTCCAGCCCGCCATTGGCACCGACTCCGAATTCTCTTCTCACCTGAACCGATACGCAAGCCGCAAGGACAGCAGCTTGGTCGCTCAGAGTGCTGATACAGTTCCTGAGGTTAGTCTGCTCAAGGGCCATTTACCCCTCCTAAATGGTCTCCGAAAAATCCCCGATCTCTCTTTTGGAGGACTCTATAAGCCACTGCTACTCATAAACCTATGAGAAGGAATATGAATTGAATGGTTTATGTATAGAGTTCGCTAGTCGAGCCATTGAGATACTGAACCATGTAATTGAATATAACTGACCGTCAAACCAGATCATCCCTGTACGACACAACACGGATCCTCTTCTCTCAGTATACACACCCATCCGAGCTGGCAAGCTCGTCTCAGTCACCACCACATCCAACATCCTACTCCCGTCTGTCTCACACCTATACAAATTGGCCAACTACCCTGTTGTCCTTCACGTGTCTCTTCAGCCCCGGACGTTCCCCGACTACTCGGTTATTACCGCCGTTCGTAACTCGGGATTCACATTCGTTCAGTCTGAGACCCTTCAGGAGGCCCAGGATTTGGCTCTGACTGCTCACGCTCTTGCTGTCCGAACTGGCAAGGGTGTCATTCACTTCTTTGCTCCTTCCACATCATCAAAGGACAAGCCTATTGCCATCGAGGATGCCGCCGTTGTTCGCGACGTGCTCGATATCGAGAGCGTTCGCCGATTCCAGGCCGGCTCTGCTCCCTCTTCACAGACCGGAATCTATGCGGACGATGGCCACATTGCCGTTTCTTCAGACCACGATGCGCCAGCAGCGAATGGTACCGCCGAGAGTGGAAACCTCACTGTACCCCCTAGCGCGAACGCCTCCAAGGCTCCCTCAGCTGGAACATCGGTAAAGTCCAGCCAAGACAGCGAGGCCAGCACTCCTGTTGCTCCCTCATCAGTCGCCACTACTGTCGAGACTGCCCCCCCTCAGGTTACATCCGAGGATATCTACAAGTCAGCTGGACGTATCTGGGCTCAGCTCAAGGCATCAGTTGGCCGAGGGTACAGCGCCTTCGAGTATTCTGGCCCTCCTGATGCTGAGAACTGCCTCTTCATCTTCGGATCCGATGCCGGCGCCTTCGCTCAAGCTATCGACGAGGCCCGCCCTGAGGAGATCTTCGCCAACACCGCCATCCTTACCCCTCGCCTCTACCGACCTTGGATCGGCTCTAGACTTGTCGAGGCCATTCCTCGATCGGTCAAGCGTATCGCCGTGTTGGAGCAAATCCACCGCAAGACTACCAAGTGGGGTCCTCTGCTCATTGACGTCTTGACTTCCGTGAAGAGCGGTCCTGGTGGCGTTGAGGCTATTGTTGGTCACCAGCTTGGCTACATTGCCCCCGATGTTGTCGTTCAGGCCCTGCGTGGTGTTCTACAGAACCTCACTGCCGAGAAGCCTATTCAGAACCTCGAGGTTGGCAAGAAGGAGGCTTGGAAGGAGCCTACTGGTTATGATCTCCAGACTCCTCAGCTCGAGACCGCCTATACCAAGATTCTTGATCAACTCCTTGGCAAGCGAGCTTACATTGCCAATGCTATCAAGTCTTCGACCACTGGCCTTTCTCCTAACGTTGCTGCTAGCCCTGAGTTTGGCTTCGGATCCCTCCTGGCTCGTAAGCAACGTCGTGGCCAGTTCGTTTCTCAGGTTAAGGATGCTGCTACCAATGGTAGCTTCACTACCGATGCTCCTAAGAGCTGGTTGGCGCGATGGGCTATGAACGCTGATGATGCCACCAAGTCCACTGAGATTGCCGACGATGTCATTGCTAGACTTGAGACCGATGGCTCTTCACTGGCTGCTGAGCTCCTCTCTGCCAAGGGTCTTTTCCGAAAGGAGTCCCTCTGGCTGACTGGTTCTGATGCCTGGTCATACGATCTTGGCAACTCTGGTGTTCACCACGTCCTTGCCTCTGGCGAGAATGTCAACATGCTCATCATCGATTCTACTCCTTATTCCGAGAGGGCTGCTGCCGATGCCAATCGCCGCAAGAAGGACATTGGCCTATACGCCATGAACTTTGGCAACGTCTATGTTGCTTCTACTGCTGTCTACAGCTCATACACCCAGGTTCTCCAGGCCCTCCTTGAGGCTGACAAGTTCGAGGGTCCTTCCGTCGTTCTTGCCTACCTCCCATACTTCGGTGAGACCGATTCTCCTCTCACTGTTCTCCAGGAGACCAAGAAGGCCGTTGACACTGGTTACTGGCCCTTGTATCGATGGAACCCTGATAACGAGAAGAAGGGCGAACCCAGCTTCTCTCTCGACTCTGAGCTGATCAAGCAAGAGCTCAAGAAGTTCCTCGCCCGTGACAACCAGCTCACTCAGCTGGCTGCCAAGGAGCCTAAGTTTGCCGCTGCTCTTGTCAAGGACTTTGGAAGTGAGGTGCGAGCTCAACAAAAGAGGAAGGCTAAGGATGCGTACAACCAGCTTCTCGAAGGCCTTTTGGGCGCCCCTCTCACAATTCTATATGCTTCTGACAACGGCAATGCTACTACTCTGGCCAAGCGTTTGGCTAGCCGAGGTCGTGCTCGTGGCTTGAAGACTACTGTTCTGGCTATGGAGGACTATCCAGTCGAGGATCTCCCTACCGAGGAGAATATTGTATTTATCACTTCCACCGCTGGTCAGGGTGAATTCCCTCAAAATGGTCTGCCCTTCTGGGACGCCATTAAGGACAACACTGGTCTCGACCTCGCTGCCGTCAGCTACTCCATCTTCGGTCTCGGTGACAGCCACTACTGGCCTCGAAAGGAGGACAAGATCTACTACAACAAGCCTGCCAAGGATCTTGACCGTGTCCTGACCAACCTTGGTGGTAAGCATCTGATCGATATCGGTCTTGGTGATGACCAGGATCCCGATAGCTTCCAGACCGGTTACCAGGAGTGGGAGCCCAAGCTCTGGACCGCCCTCGGTGTCGATAAGGTCGATGGCCTTCCCGATGAGCCCCCGCCTATCACCAACGAGGACATCAAGCTGGCCTCCAACTACCTCCGTGGTACCATTGTTGAGGGTCTAAACGACCCCACAACTCTTGCTATCTCGGCCTCCGACCAGCAGCTCACCAAGTTCCACGGAACATACATGCAGGATGATCGTGATATCAGAGATGAACGAAAGGCTCAAGGTCTTGAGCCCGCCTACTCATTCATGATTCGATGCCGTCTGCCTGGTGGTATCTCCACTCCCAAGCAGTGGGTTCAGATGGACGACATTGCCAATGAGCTTGGTAATGAGACCATGAAACTCACCACCCGACAAACCTTCCAGTTCCACGGTGTTGTCAAGAGCAAGCTCAAGCCTGCTATGCAAGCTATCAACCGAGCCCTCATGACCACCATTGCTGCCTGTGGTGATGTGAACCGAAATGTCATGTGCAGTTCGCTCCCTACCCAGTCCAAGTACCACCGTCAAGTCTTTGCCTGCTCTCAGCTTATCAGCGACCACCTCTTGCCATCGACCACTGCCTATCATGAGATTTGGTTGACTGATGATGACAACAAGAAGACACAGGTTGCTGGTGATGCTGTCCAGGACTTCGAGCCTCTCTACGGCCCTACTTATCTGCCCCGAAAGTTCAAGATTACCATTGCTATCCCCCCTCATAACGATACTGATGTGTATGCTCACGACATTGGTCTGATTGCTATCAAGGGAGACGACGGTAACCTAGCCGGTTTCAACGTTCTTGCTGGTGGTGGTATGGGTGCTACCCACAACAACAAGAAGACATATCCCCAGACTGGTCGCATGTTCGGCTTCGTTAAGACCGAGGATGTGCACATCGTCTGTGAGAAGATCATGCTTGTCCAACGTGACAACGGTGATCGCAAGAACCGAAAGCACGCCCGTCTCAAATACACCATTGACGACATGACCGTGCCTGTCTTCCGCAGCAAGGTCGAGGAGCTCTGGGGCAAGAAGTTCGAGAACGAGCGACCTTTCGAGTTCAAGAGCAACGTTGATACCTTTGGCTGGCAGAAGGATGAGCATGGCCTCAACCACTTCACGTTCTTCATTGAGAACGGTCGTATTGAGGATACCCCTGAGTTCCAGATGAAGACTGGTCTGCGTGAGATTGCCAAGTCTCTCAAGGGTCAGTCTGAGTTCCGTCTCACTGGTAACCAGCATCTCATCCTCAGCAATGTCGCCGATGAGGATCTTGACGATGTTAAGCAACTCATGAAGAAGTACAAGCTCGACAACATCCAATTCTCGGCTCTTCGTCTCAGCTCTTCTGCCTGTGTCGCTTTCCCCACCTGTGGTCTTGCCATGGCTGAGTCTGAGCGATACCTGCCCGTGCTCATTTCCAAGCTTGAGTCATGCCTCGAGGAGAATGGTCTTCGCCAGGACTCTATCGTCATGCGTATGACTGGTTGCCCTAACGGTTGTGCTCGTCCTTGGTTGGCCGAGGTTGCTTTCGTCGGTAGGGCTTATGGTGCTTATAACATGTACCTTGGTGGTGGCTACCACGGCCAGCGCCTCAACAAGCTATATCGCCAGAGCATCAAAGAGGATGAGATCCTCGCCATCATGAAGCCTCTCCTCAAGCGATACGCTCTTGAGCGCAACGAGGGTGAGCGCTTCGGTGACTTCTGTGTCCGCTCTGGTATCATTGTTGCTACCACTGATGGCCAGAACTTCCACGATAACGTAAGTTCATTTCAATCCATTGCAAGTAACAAGAACTAACAGCCTTCCAGGTTGCCGAGGAAGAAGAGGACGAGGAATAAATCACGACTAAAAAGACTGAACGAAAATTGTGGTTAGCATCAACCGGGACAGGAAAAGAATGAAGGATCTGTTGGATAAACCTTGATATCATGATTTGTTGCTTTATTATTTTGCATAGCTTGATGTGGTATTTACTTGGCCGGCGCAACTGATAGGAACGCATTTATTCCATGTAGAAACACTTTCGCAATGATTTGAGACTTGCGTGAACCATCTAGACTGTTGAATTACATAGACTTTACCTCAACTTCAAGCCTAAAAACTTAATCTTTGCTTCACATCCATGAACACGTAGTAGATATTATTTTGACAAGCACCTTCGTATTGAGCCCGGGGTATACACATTTATCCTCTGCTATTTACACAATTCATACCCCAGACCCGAATTCCTGACATATGTACATTAAACAAAACTTTCGGATCAAAACATTCGTTGCTTCGACAATCATGGCCGGCATCATATAATTTTCGAGAACTCATCTGCGCAATCGTCATCCTCCCAGCGAAAAGAGCTGGGAAGAGTTGTTCATTTCCATGCAGATGTAAATGCCAAAACGCCAAACCACGCCGATGCAGATGCCCATTTTCTAAATGCATTACAAAAAATCAAGCGCAAATAGTTCAAGATGCTGTGTACATCAACTGCGTAGGTTGCTCGACACACTGCTCATCTTGTCGTTGACTCTCTCCTTAAGACCGCCCATCCATCGAGGTGCCATGAGACTCAAGCGGACGCGACCTTCCACTATCATGTTGATCACGTTGAGGACGGCAAACGTGGTGGAGCCGATTGCACGGAAGACGGCGAGAGCGGCTACGGACCAGAGGAGAAAGCGCAGGTAATAGTTGTCGCCAATGCCTCTAGCACTGTAGATCTCCGATACAGCCATACCAAGGATACCGTTGCCGATCATCCATGTGAGAACGAGGTAGGTTCGAACACTCTTGTAGTAATCCTCTTGCAGCTGAGATTCGCTAGGTGGAGACTCAGGAACTTCGAGACGATCACGGAGATTGCGAAGAGCCTCATCGTATCCACTGTCAATATCGAGCTGTTCGCTGGGCATCTCCAGCTCGACAGTCTCACCCTTACCCACAGCACCACCGAGGTCAGTCTTCATGACGTTGTCACCCTTGGTACCCCAGGTAACATCGTGTGTGTTACAGAAGGCGTAGACTTGTAAGGTGCAGATGTAGCTGGGAAGAAGAATGAAGTACTGGGCCGAAGATGTGATCATGTGCCATGGATCAAGATACATAATAGACATGATGAAGTACATGCCGATTGTAGACATGATAGACACAATCATATTCGTAAAGACGTTATCACCTATCTGGATCTTGTCTTTAGACGTGAGTTGGTGAATAATGATGTAAAATGTAGCAAATGTCGTATAAACCATGATGATGCTGTAAATAATCATACTGATCAGGTACAGCTTCTTGGAGCCTTGAGGTCGATTGCCGAGCGAAAGGATGAATTGGGTTGATATGAGAAGCACACAGGCATACCGCAGAATGTGAAAGATGACGGTAGCGATGTTGTGTCCGAACGGGTCGACTTTGGGGTCTGTCAAACCGCCTGCAACGAAGTAGAAGGTGAGATAGAAGTTGGCCAGGGAGAAGAAGGTGAACATGAGCTGAATGAACTGATACAAGAACTCCATGTGCAGAAGGATTTTACGGGCCAGAGTGTGGTCAGTAAACCAAATCTGCTTGAAGTGGACAAGGGAATAGACAGCGGCAAAGAAGGCACCATTGAGCCATCGACGACGCTGTGAGATGAATTCGGGAACAGTATCTACACCGAGTTAGTATTGCTTTCATGATTAACACAGTAGAATATCTTACCAGGGACATCGGTTTCACCAGTACATCCCTTGACGTACTTGAGAACCCATCTCTCACCACGTTTAGCGACCAGCTCCCAGCAAAGGATACGATCTTCAGCAAGGTACATGTTGGCAGTGAAGACATCGGCGTGTTGACCATGCAATGTCTCACCCTTGAAGTACTGACTGAGAGGACCGTGACCGGTCTCGTCATTCTGAAGCGCGTGGTATCGGTACGCACTCAGGGCACCAGGAAGGACAGTAATATATCCGAAAACAGACTCAAGAGGCTTATCAAGGATGTTGGACATTTTATACTCGAAGTTCTGGGACGCAACGAGAGGATTGAGCAAGTTAGCGCCCAGTCTGCCCTTCATAGCTTTAATCTCTCCACAAGCACCAGCAACGTTGGAGTCAGTATCGAAGGCCTTCCAGAGATGGTACAGTGAGGTGCCACTAGGACGAGTACCAACATCCAGCAAAATGCAGACGTTCGGGTTCAGAGCCTTTCCAAAAGCGTTGAAGAACCAACGGTGAGAGTTGAGCTTACGCTGGTTCTTTTCCTTGAGACAGAAGATCATCTGGCAAGGAACAATGCCCTTCTCGGCACCCTTGAACTTGAGGTCGGAATCGAGAGAGACCTGGGTTGTGTATTCGTAGACGTGTGCTTGCACAGCGCGGTTGTTGACATAGTTCTTTGCGATACCGTGCTGGTAGACGCCCATGGCAGCGAGCGCATCTAGAGTACGAGGGTGGATCTTCTCTCGACCATCAGAGACAATACAGACGACAATCTTTTGCCATCCAGTCTCACCCCAGGTACGAGAGCGCGATCGAGAGCAGAAGTGGGAGATGTTCTTCATGACGGCATGCATCGTTCGAGTGAATCCTATTTCATCTTCGTTGTACATGGTGACACAAATGAACAATTCCGTCTCTCGAACAGTCTTGCCAAAGGTTTGTCGCAATGTGTAGCCTCTTTCGACAAAATCATCAGGGTCGCAGGTAACGGCGGTGTAGCGCATGTGAGTGAACTCAACTTCGCCTCTTCGAGGCAAGAAACTGTACAGAATTGTCGGGATTTTACACTCCAGCACCAGTTCACCGTTGATGAGCTGGACCTCCTTTCTTGCCATTTGAGGTGCGCGAACGCCTCTTCTCTCTTGTGCGCCAGTCGGGGCAGGGCCATAATGCTCAACCTTGTCGTAGTCTTCCATGTCTCCCTCGTTTAGTGTGTCTTGCGACTCGGAAGACATGTATGAGCTGCGGTCAACTGGATGAGGTCGTGCATCACTCAGGTCGGATTCAGGCGCAAAGACATCATCGTCATAAGTATCATGCAAAGGGATAGAGATAGTCGCATCGTCTGCAATTGGCGGGACAGGCTGCCTTGAGTTTGAAAAGAGAGGTGCCGGAGGAAGTGGACGTCTTGGACTGCCGCCGTATCTCGAGGATGGTGTTCCTGGTCTGGGACTCCCATTCAAGTCGGAGGGCTCATACATGCCATCTGAAGGAGGAGGTCTTGATAGGTCGGATCGTGTAAATCCGGATACCCGTGACGAGGGTGTCCAAGGTCGCTGGGGAGAGCCATCATCATGCGTACCATAGGACACGTAGGAACCCGTTGGGGGCCCCATTGATGGGGCATCGTCGAAGATGGAACCAGATCTCGATGATCGAACACTCGGCTGATAGTTGAGGTTTCGAGGACTTCGGATACTAGGAAGTTTGTCATGTGAGTTTACATCCCTTAAGCGGCTCAATGGGCGCGGTGGTACGGGAGGTGTCGGGTCTAATCCAAGGTGGTGTTGTTCCTTGTGTACTCTTCGCCTGTCGCTGATACCACCGGGAATCTCTGGTAGATCTCGAGGAAGATCTGCAAATGCGACATGGACACTAGTTCTATTCTTGTTCTGCAGCTTTGCAGTCTGGCCGCCGATAATTGGCCTCTTAGGCAACAAGGTCTGGGATTCGGCCATTGAAGAAGCGTATGAAGGGGGATTTGGTGGAGGATGTTCTTGATTCTCGTTGGAGATATTCCCTCGGAGGTCATCTTGTTGGACAGGGCTGGACCTGAAGGTCCGTTCCCCCCTTTCTGAAGACATGGTGATGCTGACAGGTGAAATTGACAATGGAGGAGGAAACGCTACTGGCGGTTTGAGAGGGGAGGGTGTAGTCTTTGAAGGTAAGGTAGAAGGGGAAACAGAAGGAGATGAGGGAGGGCGTGCAGGAGGTGTTTGTGTCTGATTCTGGCTAGGTGATGAGGGTGGTACATACGTATGAGGGTCGTAGTGTTCTTCGGATGTCAACAGTCTCACAGCAGCGGGACTGTAACCGGTGGGCGTGTGAAGGTCCTCGTCATCATAGGGAGGGAGGCTGTAGTCGGGCGGGCGCGACATATTCGGATCCATAACTGGCGAGAAGAGGCTGGAATGGAATGCAGTGGGCGCGGGTACTTGCGACAATACGAGCTGAGCTATTCGAGTAACGGTTCAAGGTCTGAAAAGTGAAGGATACTTTGTATCTCGACGGCTGCTGCCGCTGAGATGAATCGAATCGCGTACTAGAGATGGTGAAAGCAGTGTTGGTGTTGATGTTGATTTGCGCCTCTTGTTGGTAGTTGAAACTCTGATATCAACGAGGCGTTGATTGTGTACGAGCTTGTGGTCGGTGTAGGTTTAGATCGTCGTCGAATGGCGGTGGAACAAGACAAAGACAGTAGACAAACAACGCGCAAGTGGTATCGCAATACAAGACAATGAATGATTCTTCGGAATGTCTCCTTTTCTCGTTAGGATGCTTGTTGTAGTACAATAGGACAGATAAAGTAAAGTACGGAGCGAGCGGAGCTTTGGATCGGGTTTGGTTGCGGGTATGAGAGAGGTGAAGGATCCAATGGTGGGGGAGGAGCTTAGCATGGTAATCCAAACAAATTACATTGCACTGTTGGCATGACAACGAAGCCCAATTCGGACAGCTCTGTCTTACATCAGGTCTCACAATTCCTGGCGGCCCGCTTTGTTTCAGTGACTGGGAGACCATCAGTGGAGGTTGATTAATTGCTTGCATTTCTTCAACATTCAATTCATTTCTTCATGACTCTCGCTTATACTCTCAGTTGCTCAATTGAGGTATATCATGACATTCAGAGCTCTTACTTAACTGTTTACTCTCCTCCCGAAACGCCCGAGGATGAACTCCAGGTGTGACGATCACCTAGCAACATTAACACAGCCTTCCCTGAACCATGGATCATGGCGCTTACTGTAGCATCTGAAAGTGGATCCTCTATGCAACGGTCTCGATCCTAGGAATACACTATACCTGATCGGTAAATAACAAGCAATCACAGACGTAAGCAAGCTCGGAGTATTTAAAATTCTAATTCATTGGTATAATTAACTCGAAGGGCGAAGCCAAGAGTCAAGCTTATACCAGGACTATTGAAGTAGATTTATCCCCTGATCTAAAGGGTCGAGAATCTTGTCAAGACTCGATGTACACCCCAGGGTTGGAAACAAACCTTTGTTTTCGGACAACCTCAATAACCTTTTTGACGCCACAAATACATGACCATTGTTTTTGACTTGGCTTTGTGGTTCGTACTTACAAGGTCAGGGTAAACGCATTCTTCTTGGAACTTAAACGTCTTGAAGTGAGACTGTGCGTTTGTTGACAAGCTATACCCCGGACACGTCAGCCACGAGGCGAGATCACGATCGTAAAACAAGCATCCAGTTTAATATAGATACGCGGGCGGGTCACAGCATAAACGAGCTTTAGACTCAATGATGCGAGTTTAGATGCAGCCACGAGAACTCGAAACCCTATGTAGTTATGAATGTATCCAGAAAGAACTCCAAAAAGAAATGAAAAGCCCTCGTGGAATAAGAGCATGAGCTTCAGTCACAGAGATTCCTTGTCATATATGAATAGGCAGTCTTCAAATAGCTTTCTATATAAGGCCTTTTCATGAGTAGGTAATCAAGGCTGCCATCACAACCTCGTTCAAGCCTGTCGGTGGACGTTGAATACCTAAACAACGTGGAAACTCTACATCATCGTAATCACTTCCCCGCATTTTATCGTATAATCGATATCTGAAATGCCGACAAGCAGATTGAGGGTGAGTTAACGTTCATGAGCCAATGAAGCCAACAGAACGGTATCAATGAAGCTAATGAGCCGACCCAATGCTTCTGATAGCCGAGATCGTCAGAGAGAACGGGGAAACCAAGACACGAGTTTCTTGCCCTCCGATACCTCGGGTTTTGACCTGTCAATGGCTTTGAGAAGAAGGTAAAGTTGTCATTGATCCAACCACCATGCTGCATAACATGCTTTCCCCTCAAAGTATCCAGCGAGAACCCCCGAGATGCCACGTGAACTGTTCTATTAAGAAGAGGTCTCATCCTCGAAAGGGACTTGAAATGGGCTCCTCAGTGCTTTCCGAGGTCCTGCTTCCAATGGGTTTGCAAAATCTGTCATCTCATATCACCGGATCATTAATACGCAGCCGAAATGGAAACGATTGAAGAAATTCAGGGTGAGCTTCGCTCCGACCCGACACCACAAGATGCCAGAACTCCTGAAGCCAAGACGAGATCAACAACTGCAGTGCTACAAAACCCACTGGCCAACATGACCCATGACGAATTGGTCGCCGATGCAGAGAGATTCGCCCAGGATAAGGGGTTGGACAGCTTTAGGCCGTGGTTTTCCAAAGGCGCACTCATAGCCAAAGTCATCAACACCCCGAAAGGATACGAGTCGATAGAGGAGTTGACCGAGGAGGACAAGGATCTCCTGAGGAACGAAGATGAACATCGCTGGAAGTCTCAACCAAAGATGCTTTACTTCCTCTGCGCATTGTGTGCGGGCTGCGCTATTGTACAGGGCATGGATCAGACAGTCATCAATGGTGCACAGGTAAGTCCTCCCTGAGTACCTTATCGAGAGACAAACAGGCTAATAATCCAGCACTTCTACTTCGAAGAGTACAACATCAAAGATAGAGCGCTGCAAGGTCTGACAAACGGCGCACCATATGCCTCTGCTGCCCTCATCGGATGCTGGCTCAACGCCCCCTTGAACAGATACCTAGGCCGTCGAGGAACCATCGCCTTTTCCTGTCTCTTGGCTTTCGTCACAGGAATATGGCAAGCTGCTGCTAACAGTTGGATATGTCTACTCATTGCACGCTTCACCCTCGGACTCGCAGTTGGCGCCAAATCAAGTACCACTCCCGTATACGCAGCTGAATGTGCACCCAAGGCAATTCGAGGCGCCTTGACCATGATGTGGCAGATGTGGACGGCCTTCGGCATCATGCTCGGCTTTGCTTCCTCTTTAGCTTTCCAGAATCTTAAATGGCCGAACCAGTATGCACCTTGGAGATGGATGATTGGTTCAACGTCTCTTCCACCATTGATTGTTGGCCTTCTGGTCTTCCTTCTCCCCGAGAGTCCACGTTGGCATATGGATAGGGGGGACTTTCAGAAGGCATACCTTTCGTTTAGGAAGCTTCGTCGCGCTGACCTCCAAGCTGCTCGGGATCTCTATCTCGCTTGGAAGTTCTTGGAGGCTGAGCAAAAGTCCAACGAAGGCCGGAAAACTTTTAAAGAGCTCTTCACAGTACGGAGGAATTGGAGAGCTGCGCAGTCTTCGTGGTTCTGTATGCTGATGCAGCAGTTCTGTGGCGGTATGTCCGAAACCCCATATCTTGATTATTATGTAACTAACAAGTCTGCAGTTAATGTAATCGCATATTACAGCACAAAGATCTTTACAGATGCAGGATACACTCGATCTCAAGCTCTCCTGGCCTCATTCGGTGGCGGTGCCATCAACTGGATCTTTGCGCTGCCTGCAATTTGGACTATTGATACCTTTGGCCGCCGTAACCTCCTGTTAGTTACGTTCCCCATGATGAGTGCTTGCCTGTATTGGACCGGCTCATGCTTCGGGATTGAAGACAACGGTCTTCGTCTTCCTCTCATCGCCACCAGTATTTACATCTTCATGGCCGTTTACTCACCTGGCCTCGGTCCTGTTCCCTTTACATATAGCGCGGAGGCATTCCCCTTGCATATCCGGGCTCTTGGTATGGCCTCAGCAACATCGATCACCTGGGCATTCAACTTTTTACTCAGCTTCACGTGGCCTATGATGGAAAAAGCATTTAAACCCTCGGGTGCCTTTTATTGGTACGCGACGTGGAACGTGGTCGGATTCGTGTTTACATATTTCCTGCTCCCAGAGACGAAGGCACTGTCGTTGGAAGAACTGGATATCGTGTTTAGCGTCCGCAATCGTGATCATGTTCGATACTACTCCAAGCGAATGGGATGGTACGCAAGGCGGCTGATGGACCGGAGCCCGGATCCCATGCCGCCATTATATGAGTTGGAGAAATCTACGGTGGAAACAGTGTCCGAAGTGGCAGCCAAGCAGACCAATGACTCATCTGTTTAAGAGGTAGTCATGAGTGATCGATGGAATCTATCAGGGCATTCTCTCCGATTAAGGGCTGGGAGTTTCGATTAATGATTAGGGCGCGAGATTTGGCCAACGTTCAATTGGTATCTCTTTGTAAATATTGGGCTATTTATGGAGCGGTTTGTGAGAAAGGTGTAGCCTTTAGGGTTCATGATCCAAATGCCCAACGACGTCGTGTTGTTTTTCAGGGCGTCTTAGTAACATGTCTCGATATCTCACCCATACTTTTTTGCCTGGATTGTTTGAGTAGGATCAAACGAAGGATCCAACTGATTATGAATCAATTTTGTCGATTGCGACTACGAATCCCATCGCTGTTCGGAAGGACAACGATAAACAAAAGTTCCAGAGTGTATTTGTCTCAGAGTGTAAGGTGACAATAAGATGAGTACTTCGCTATGAGTGAAAGATCGTCAGGAAAGACATTATAGAGCTCAGGCACCAACTCTGAAAAGGTAACTTATCCAATTCCATTTGCCGTTGACTGCTACGTAGTAGTATCACAAATTAACTTCGTAGCTAACAGCCTCAGAGCAGCGTGAGTTTGAGACCTACCTAGGTATATCATTCAATGTGACTGTGTATGAGTTTTATTTGAGTGCAGAGCTTGGGGTCCCCTGTAACTGTGTTACCCACCGTAGATAGCTCGCCATAGTGGAGACCAATCACTGTGAGATACCAGCCGAGGCTTGCGAAGTACCTCTTATCACTGAGTGACGAGACGGGATCTTCATTCCAAAGCTCTCATCTCCTCTTTTACCTCTCATATCTTGTAGACCTCCATCCATTGACATTGTGAAGCTTCACCTCAAGAAGCAAGAATGGATGAAAAGGCCCAACTTCCGCCTTACAGCTCCGTTTCGCTTCCAGCCCCCGTTGGCCTTCACCCTGGTCAACAGCGGAACAGACGGCTGTTGCGTCGCTCACGCGGTATCAGACTCTTTGCTCTAGCCTGTTTGACCTTCATTGTCTTTGCCCAATGGCACCAACTCACACCGCGAAATAAGACTACTTTGTCTATCCAGAAACTCAATGAAGATCTCGAGACGTGTAAGAAGTTCCGTGTCAAGCCGCAAGACCCGCCTGGTCTCGGCCGAGATAAGAATGCTCGTTATATCGACGGCGGTAAGCCCACTTTGATCAAGAACGCTACTATCTGGATTGGAGAGCCATCCGAGGGAACCAGCCAAGAGGATGCGTATGCTGGCAAGGGCTGGGAGTGGGTGCAGGGTGATGTCTTTCTCGAGAAGGGTCTCATTCAACGCGTTGAGAAGGACATCAAGACTGCTTCGCTACCTGATGACACAATTATATACGAGGCTCATGGTCGCCGCCTGACCAGCGGTATTGTTGACACTCACAGCCACGCTGGCGTCTATCCATTGCCCTCTCTGGAGGGAAACTCCGATGGCAATGAGATGTCGGATAACATCACACCTTGGGCTCGAGCCATCGACTCATTGCTCCCGCTTGATCCTCAAATCGAGGTCATCAAGTCAGGCGGTGTTACAACTTCACTGATCCTACCTGGTTCCGGCAACAATATTGGCGGAGAGGCCTATGTCATCAAGCATGCGGTTGGCAAACCTGATGGTCGCAAGGAAATCAGTGCAGTGGACTTGCTTGCCGACCCAGACCGCAACTGGCGATACATGAAGATGGCATGTGGTGAGAACGCGAAGCGTGTTCATGGCCGTGTTGGAAATAGGCCATTCAGCCGAATGGGTGAAAGCTACGAGTTCCGCCACGCTTTTGAGCAAGCAAGAGATTTGATCCAGAAGCAGGATGACTGGTGCGCCAAGGCTGAGTCTCAGGGTGTTGAGTCCTTGGATGAGTATCTGCCTGGCGAAATTGCCTGGGAGGCTCTCACTGCCGCTCTTCGTGGTCAGGTCCATATCAACACACATTGTTACACAATCCCCGACTTGGAGGCTATGGTGGATCACACCAACGAGTTCAAGTTCCCTGTCCGAGCCTTCCATCATGCTCACCAGACATATTTGGTTCCAGAGGTGAGATCGTGTTGTATTGAAAGGCTTCTTTTGCTAATATCTATCAGATCCTCAAGCGAACCTGGGGTGGACGTCCTCCTGCATCTGCTCTTTTCGCTGATAACATGTTTTACAAGACTGAAGCATACATTGGCTCTGAGTATGCCGGAAAGATCCTCCACGAGAACAACCTCACAGTAGTGTATGTCAGCGACAACCCTGTGATCAACGCACAACATGTCCTTTTCGAAGCAGCCAAGGCTTATCATTACGGTCTTCCTTACCACGTCGCACTGGCCAGTGTGACATCTGCTCCCGCCGAACTACTCGGTTTGGGCAAGCGTCTAGGAAAAGTCAAGCCTGGTTTTGATGCCGACGTTGCTGTCTGGGATAGTGATCCTCTTAGCGTTGGCGCAACTCCTGTGCAAGTCTGGATTGACGGCACAGCTCAGTTCGAGGACCCCATTGAACTGATGAAATCACAAGAAGCAGCTGTATTTGTGGAGAAGCCTGCCGAGATTGTCGAGAAGCCAAGCAAGCTCGATACTGTACTCTTCACTGGTGTCAAGAAGGTGTTCCTTGAAGATGAGAAGAATTACGAATCTCAAGACAAGCCGGTCAATGTGGTCGTTCACGACGGCAAGATTTCTTGCATTGGCACTTGCGACCAGGAGTTCCAGGCTGTGGCTGCAACTGGCGCAAAGACCATTGCGCTCAAGAATGGTTATTTGACCCGATCTTTCACAGCTGTGGGTGGTACTCTGGGTCTCAGCGAGATTGATGCTGAGGACGCAACTAACAACGGACCCAACCCTTTGATATTCTCTCGGGCTATCGATGGCCTTGCTCTTGACTCTAAGAAGTTGCATGTTGCCTCTCGATATGGAGTTACTAGGGCCGTCTCAGCACCAGTCTTTGTCGGTGGCGCAACCCATTTTGGTACCAGTGTCGGATTCCTGACTTCGGCATTGACGACCCTCGAAGAAGGTGCAGTTTTTGCTCCCGACCTGGCAGTTCACTACACTCTGGACCTGAATGTCAGAGGTTCAACCAGCTACTCAGCCGCTTTCGGTGGATTGAGAAACAAGTTACTTACGGCTGCTACAACTCCTGAACCTGCGACCAATCCGTTCTCAGAAGCGGCGTACCTCAAGAAGGTGATCAGTGGCGAGCAAGTTCTTGCCCTCACCATCAACAGTGCAGATGGCATTGCAACGGCTCTTCGAATCAAGTCCGAGATCGAGGGTGTACTCACAACAGCAGACTCAAGCAAGAGAATTGGGGGTCTCAAGCTGGCCATCATTGGTGGTGCCGAGGCTCATCTGGTGGCCAAGGAGCTTGGAGAGGCTGGCGTTGGAGTCATCCTGTCGCCGCTGCAGGCAAAGGGCGAAAGCTGGGACTCACGTCGCGCTTTGACCGGTGCACCACTTACCAATGGTACAACTATCGATGCCTTGGTTGACGCAGGCGTAGTTACTGCGATTGGACTGCAAGAAGACTGGGAGCTTCGTGACTTGGGTTTTGCAGCTGGTACTGCATTCAAGAACGGAGGTGGACGATTGAATGAGAAGCAAGCTATTGATCTTGTGAGTAGCAACATTTACAAGATCCTTGGGGGTGATGAAAAGTCAGCTAAGGACTCGGGTCACTTTATGGTGACTGAGGGTAGCCCTCTTGAGATTGGATCGAGAATCAAGGCTGTTGGGCATGGCAGGGGGGATGTGTCTGTGTTTATCTAGGTGTACCGTTTGATATCGTACGAGTACTCGAGTACTCGAGGAAGAGTTGGATGAATTACATGTGCTTATCTACACAATCCACTATCTGCATGAACCTCTTGAAACTTGATGCAATATTCAAGACAGTAATAAAATCCCAAGCCTACTATAGCTAGACCAGGAGTCAAGTAAGAAGTTCCGCAAAGACGTCATTCTTTATCTCTCTTACCTTACCTAATCTTTACTAAAATCTTCATAATAAAACATCATGAGAGTCGGATACAGCACATGCTCTTAATAAACCATTTCTCATCGCCTTTGATATGAGTTTTGTTGTAGATTTATAATATGAGTGGCAACTTGCAAATGAGGCCATCGCCAAAAAGAAATACAGTGGGAGCCGAGCCTTCGGGAAGCGGGGATTACAAACAGTGACGCGCGGGAACAAAGTGGAGCATCGCGCGCGGGTAATGACCAAGAGCGATTCTATTGGCTGAAATCGTGAATCTAGTCGATTTTGGCAGAGGTTTTCGGAAGTAGAACGCGGAAAAGGGAAAATGCTCCACAAGCCATGATGACCCCATTATCATGGGACAAGAGGATAAATAGCTTGAGGACCCCGCCATGATGAATGAACTAGACACAAGATAAAGTATAGTAAAGTAGTCAACAAATAGCAGTTCATGTGGAATTGGCCTCTTATTGCACGAAGAACTTTCTCCTCCTCTTTATTCAAGTCGTTTTCGTTTTCATCTCAGAGACATTTACATTCACATTCATCCACCATGTCAAAGGTTGCCCCTGTAATTGCGCTATCCCATGGCGGTGGTGAGTCAACACCATATGATCTGCCTCAATTACCGGCATAATTAACACAATTAGGCCCAATGCCTGTTCTTGGCGACCCCAAGCATGAAAGCATTGTCTACTCCCTAAAGAACCGCGTCCCCAAGATCCTCAAGCTTGGTACTCCAGATCAACCTCGCGCAATCATCCTTGTCACCGCCCACTGGTCAACCGCAAAGCCCACCATCTCATCAGGCGCATCTCATAAGTTACTCTACGACTACTACGGGTTCCCCCGTGAATCATATTCTCTCAAGTACCCAGCGCCCGGACACCCAGAGATCGCAAACGAGATCGCCGATGCTCTGCGCGGAGAAGGTCTTACACCTGAATTGGATGACGAGCGAGGATGGGACCACGGAGTTTTTATTCCGCTCCTGCTCGTCAATCCCAAAGCCGACATCCCCGTAGTCCAGGTCTCAGTCCTTGAGTCAGAGGATCCTGAGGAACATCTCCGTATGGGCGCAGCACTGCGAAAACTGCGAGCTAATAATATCGCCGTCGTTGGCTCAGGATTTGCAAGCTTTCATAACATTCGCGCCATGATGATGCTGGGTGGTTCGGGGCCTGAACAGCAACGGCAATTCCGAACCTTGTCTGATGAATGGAACAATACATTGACTGAGGCAACACTCAAGAAGGATACAAATGAGCGGTGGAAGGCTCTCAAGGAGTGGAGAAAATTCCCATATGCCGATATGATGCACCCGCCTAATGGAGGAGAGCACTTTATGCCATTGCTTGTATGCGCGGGAGCAGCAAGGGAGGGAGAGGAGACGAGAAAGTACAACGATGAGTATGTTGGAGTTGAGATTAGTACATTTTACTGGGGATCGGAGGAAGAGAGCAAATTGTAGATGTTTATCGAATTTAGCATTGTTGAATAGAGTATCATGGTTATTTGGTATGCTTGTTCTAAACCAAGCTTGAGTGTGGGTGCCCCTCATGTCAGAACCTGAATTGGTAATTCCATCTCACTCCCATTGGAACAGAGATCCCTACCAATCCCCTGATTTACAGGTACAAATACCTCTGACAGCAGGTTACATGCAATGGGAAAGATGTGCATCCCCTACCGCAGATGCAGGCAGAACATCAATCTCGAGAAGCCGCCTCAAACCCACTATTCGTGACCCGCTGCCGTCATCACGGGCTTGGCTCGCCTAGTAGGCCGTTGTCAAGAGCCCCAGCTGACGTCGGGGCGAAAAAAAGATCAAGTCTATAGAATATTACAGTCCAAGAAAAATCTTGTTCAATTGAATATTCTAATATTGTAGAAAATGCTCAAAACTGGAATTCGGTCGTTGTCTTGTCGTTTAAATACATCCAACGCTGCAAAGCATCTCCCACGCTTCACTGCCCCTCCAAAACCCTGCATACAACCTCACATTCGCACACTTACACCATCACCACTACGAAAGCTCTATTCAACAGCGAGCAGCATGGGTCAACATTACAAGCCCACAATCGACGCACAAGTCGTCAAAGTCTTTGTTCTCGAGACTGATACTCCTCATCCTGACACTCAGACCGAGCGCGGTTCATTTGGTGAGATTCTGCATCACCATTTTTCAGAGGCTGGAAGCAAGCATCATCCTCCGCTGGGCGTTGAGACAGAGCAGGTCTTTGTCGTGACAGAAGAGGGTGGTCGCATGCCCAAGGTGGAGGAGTTTGAGGGTTACGATGGACTGCTCATTACAGGCAGTATGTATGACGCGCATGGCGACAACCAGTGGATTCATGACTTGCTCGATCTTCTGAAGCGTGAGTAGCCCGTTATTTCTCTCTTGGAATGCAAACTCACTTTTCCTAGAACTATGGATGAAGCGTCCCGATTTTCACTTCACAGGCGTTTGCTTTGGCCACCAGGTCCTCTCCCGTCTTCTAGGAGGCAAAGTCGGCCCGTCACCTACAAATGACTGGGAACTTGGTCACAATGCAATCACCCTCACACCCGTGGGCAAGCGCCTCTTCCGTACACACGATGACAAAGTATACCTCCATCAGATGCACCAGGATCAAGTTCTCGAAGCCCCTTCGGTTGAGTCATCAAACGGTCTTCTGGAGCCAGACACTGATGTCCATGTTTGGGGCACGAGTAATCACACATCCATTCAGGGATTGTATATCCCCAACCGACTATTCACATCACAGGCACACCTGGCGTTTGACGAGGACATGGTCAAGAGACAGATTCAGATGAGAATTGATAGCGGTGGGATCAAGGATCTAGAGCATGCGGATCGAGCGGCTGAGACGGCGGATCTGGACCATGATGGAGAGCAAGTTGCGTCAGCGATTCTGAGATTGTTTAGGTACGATGATGATGGTATGTCGTGGGACTGAGCTCGTTTGGATACACCGGAGATAAATGGCAATAATTTGGGTAAAATGTTCAAAAAGGAGGTCTAATATCATAATCCTTTTCCCTTCGGCTATGAGATCTGATAATTGATGACATTGAATAAATTTCTCAAACATCATCATCTATGTTTGAATACATCCTGAATCAAGGAATTTCCCTACTTCGTAGATAGAAGCATAGCCAAGATAACTAACAATTCTCGTGAACATAGCCAGCTAAAATTTGTACCAAATATCTTCTGCTTGCAGGCACTATATTGTATTGGTTGACATTGTATTCGGTCTAAGTTGTACGAGACACTATGTCTGACCTGTAGCCGTTTTTCGCCTCCAGGTGTAAAACCGGCACTTCCACGAGCTTGGGCAGGACGAAGAGAGATGACTCAAGATTAGCTATCCTTGCAAAAGATCGCCCTGGGCATAATTCAATCGAATCGGTTCTTTGTATCACGTTCGATAGGCGTGATCTCGGCGAAGGTCTCAATACAGCCCATGGTCAACGCGCGGAGGGTTAAAGATGTTGCTTTTGTGCTGTAGCATATCGTTTGAAGTGATTTTCAATGGGCTTGCCAAGAAGCTAATGTTTGACTATGTAATGCCATCGAAATAAAGACGCGCGGTGCTCTAAATGTTCTTTAGGTATCATGTGGGGGTTTGCTGTTGAGTAATGAGAGTTGTTCTTTTTCATACAGCATTATTCAATGGCTTCTTTAGCCAAACTCCCTTAGCTCTTGACATACTCCGCTTTCATAAGAGATTCTGGGAATACGGGGATGTGTGAGATCTTATATAAGGTATTTGAAAGATGTTGGAAAGTACCTTTTGTTTGACGGTTTAGGGCCAGCGCTTCGTAGGGAAAGCTCACACACGAACCGAGTAAGAACCTCAAAGCTTTAAAATTGTCCTTCAGAGTGTTGATGATCATAATGAACCGTTCGCTGTTGGTGGCGAGGTTAGAGTGCACAAGTTGGGCATAGACGCCGGCAAAGCGAGAACATGTATACTTATGAACGGATAAATAATTAGTGGCTGTCATAGGAATCATATGTCTGATAAATTGCTCTGGGTATTAAGTCACTTGGTGTGACATGGTTCCTATGTGAAGGGGCCTTTTCCATGCCACAGTAGGAAAGAACTTTGTGTGTGAATGATGAGGCTATGTATTGCCGATATCTCTAAAGATTAAGGTCAGTATTCCATTTGGGTGCCAAGTAATTGGAAATGCAATTGTATGAAGAACGGAACAAAGAACGCGCAGAGTCTGTTGTGAACCACTGTTCCTTACCAGTGGCATAGGCCACGTCCTTGGGTAAGTAACTCTTACCATTTGAAGCATCGGAAATCCGGTGGCCAAAGGTGGTACTGAGAGTAGAACTTCCAATATTAAGGATGGTCTTGTTGGCTAGAGCCCAAGTCTTGGTGAAGAGAGTTAGGGGAGGAAGCCTTGGTTGATACGTGCCCCTTCTTTATGACTCTGCCTCCTCGGTTTGATATTTTGAGTGATGATAATATATATATATAATCGAGTGATTCAGCCGGTCCTGGGAAATAGCAGTGATGTTCTGGATATCAAAGAATTCGCATCAGCATAGAACCTTTCGCCATGTTGGCAGAATGAAATGTGAGACTACCAGTTCGAAGGCAAGGTATAACCTTTTATAAAGAGTAATAATTCATTGAGGAGAAAGAGGATATTGGGACTGGTACATGCGTAGTATTTATACACAAAAGTCTTCGTGGATATTGCTGATCTACCTCACTCTGAGTGCAAGTTTGTGTTTGAGTTCACAATCTTGAGCCTGAAAACACAATCTCACATAGTTTTACTCCAAGCCTTCTCAACATTATGTATCTCTTTCTTGGGAGGCTCTAATCGTTGCAATTTACTCTGCTGGCCCAGAGTTATGCACTATGGAGGTCGTGGAAACCAAGGCATGATACAAACTTGTAGAATCAAGACCAAGCTCTCAACCAAATATACACAGGCTTTCTTGTAAACTCCCACTTTGCGGGGATAAATTACTTGATATTTGTGCTTTGTAGGGACATTGATTGCTTTACCATCAGTTTGGCAGACGAATTATGTATGATTGCGTATGACATGTGTGAAAGATGTGATGACCACATGAACATTATTCACTGGTCACTTACAAGATCGAGAGCTCATGGCAATCACCCAGTTTCCACGGTTATGACAAGTATAAGCATCATTTGGTATTAAGTAAATCTGATTCATGATCCATATAAACAAACGCTTTTCCCAAACTCGCTAATTCAGAATGCCAATCCCATTTTTAACATCAATCATGAAGCCGCAAGCTTCTTCAGCTCCGGCAAGGCCCACTGTTTCATCCATCGTGACTCCAGCAGGTCTTTAGCTGTTATCCTATCCTCAGGGCGGAAAGTAATTATCTTTTTCATCATATCAATAAAGGCCTCCTTCTCATCTTTCGACATGGGCTTCATGCCGCTCTCCTTTCGTCCTTGTTGCACACAGCGCTCAAAGCGGTCATCCCATGTGAATCCGCTCTGAGTGGCTTGTGTCGACGCCTCTTCTTCGACGTCCTCGACCCAGTACTCTGATCGCTTAGCGCCATAGGCAGACCACTCTTCTGGGATTTCACCAAGAAGATCAATTTGGTCTTGGAGAATGTCATCTTCTGAGAGGGTCCAGGCGTCAAATAGCGGGCGTTGCCCGACGACGTTCCAGAGCAGACAGCCAAGGCTCCAAATATCGGAGCTGAACGAGAGAGGTTGATACACATCGGGGAATTGAGTTTCGGGTGCCCGGTAGCGAATCGGAGCGTTGGAATATTGGCGCTTTTCTTGACTTGGTAAATAGGACTCGCCGAAATCGCCCAGTAAGATCTTTGCATCGGCCAGAGCTACATCCTCGCTCTTTTGACCAAGCCAGATTGGCAGCACAGCGTTTCGCGGTGCATTTTCGTCAAGAGGAAGTCCGTCGAGTCTCGTCACAGGAACTGTCGTTGGATGACTATGTCGCTCGTGAAGTTGATCTGGTGATAATCGCTTGATTCGGTCTGGAAGCTGGAGCAAGATGTTGTCGAGGTGGAGGTCGCCGTGTACAACACCGCCCTCGTGGAGGTACGCGATGGACTGCACAACCTGAGCGGCGATAGCTCGGGCAGTCCGTGGCTGAAAGAGTCTTGTGAAAGAGGCGTCCTTCGCAAGACGTAGCGACATCATCGCCGGATCGTTAACCAGACAGGTGTGTCTTCCATTGGGACCATCGAAGTGAAAGTTATCGGTGACATGTCTAATGAGAGACCTTCCAGGATGTTTCTTCCCGGCTTTGGCTTCCAGACGCTGAAGGACATCGACTTCTGTTGAGTCCTCACCGAAATCTGCTAATACAATCTTCAATGCGGCATACTTCTGTTTCAAGATGTCCCATGAGAGCCATACAGTTGAGTATCCACCGTGGCCGAGCTTGTTGAGAACCAGGTAGCGGTTGTTGATGGTTTCACCTAGGGAAACGGGATGGAAGCCACCAAGGCGGTACTGTTCGAGGTTTTCGACATGTTCGATGTAGTTGTAGTTGTAGCCCATGTTGATCAGTCTAGTATTGTGGTCTTCCATCATCATAGCTGGTTGTGTTGTTTGAGCGGTGACGGTAGCCAACCCACGAGTGGCAGCTTTTGAGATGAGGCCATTGAAACGAAAAGACCTCTTCCTCGCTCCAGACATGAGGGTGAGTGATGGTCGCCGCAGCGACTTGAGACTGCAAGTAGCCATTTTCACGAAGAGGTTATCGTCTGTCGGTGTGGGTATTTCTTGTGTCCATGGGCGTATTCAGAACTGGGGCCATTCCGTTATGTTTGTTAATAGGGAGGTGTAGTAGGTATGATAGGTGAAGATATAATTTATTCTATAGGTAAAAAGAACGAGAGGCAGAAGAAGATATAGGAAGGGGAGGAATGCAAGAGTTTATGAGTAACACGCAGAAGCCGAAATCCGGGGTAGAATGTGCTAAACTGTTACTCATAGCTCGGAGCTATCATGGGTATGGGTCACTTTCGGCTCAAGGGAAGTGGATACGGGGGGTCGGGGAGAGCCTGAGGCATCATTTCGGCCAAGTTCCGTGTTACGGTGTGTGAGACTTTGTTTATATTGATATGAACAGTCGCATTGAATCGCCAGTTTCACGCGTTAGCGTTGGCGCTCTCCCGGGGTTGCTTGTTGTCCACGGGAGTTGACGGGAGGGAAAGACTCTGAAGCTTCTTCTGTATCTTGACCTTGTTTGGTGGGCCGCGGTTAAGATCGGGCAAGTTTAGTCGAGGAAGCTAGAAAAACCATCGAGTCGTGTGACTCTCTAGACGAGTATCAGGAGTTAATTGATATCCGGCATGTTTAATCAGGGGGATAACTGTGTAATTTGGGTGGAGAATTGGGCATCTGCAGTATCATCATGATATGATACCTTACCATTGATAAGGTACTTGGCCGTTCTTTTCTGTGCCTGATCTGATGATAGATGCCGGTTCCGGACACCCGGAGTCTCCACACTCCAGCTACAGCTACAGCTACAGCTTCAAAATCTGGGGTAAGCTATTGATAGATCCTTCAGTTGCTTGGCAACTCCGTCTACAAGTGCCCCTGAGAAGTTCACCTCTCAGAACATCTAGAGCAATACAACGAGGACCAAGCATCTCCTCGTTAACTATCACATTTGATGTTGTAAGACTTGACTTTGATCAACCATGCAATTACCCAATCAGCATCAGTCACACTTTCTTGACCGCCATCATATGATGCATAAGATCAGCTATAACAACCATGCAACAATTGGCTTATTCATAGCAACAGAGTATTCAAGTATGTTACCTTGAGGGCACTATCAGGAGATCGTCTTCTAAAAATGTTCGATATTATGGGTCGACTTACGAGTTCTCGATTCTCAAACGAGCCTCAAACACCTTTTTTGATGCGACCGATGCTGGACCGACATTCTATCAATAGCTTGCAATCAACTCTGATAATTTATTACAACTCCATAGCAATACAGTGTTTTAGGCATTGAATCGATCTCGGCAAATCTCGGTTTCCGGTTGCCTTGTCGTTTGTATTACATGGTGACTTACTTGGAAATATTGGCGCTGGTTATTGTTGACAGAGCGAGCAGGTGTCTTGGCGATCGCTACTCGAATTATAACCTTTAAATTCCTTGTGACTGCTCTCTCCGGTGTAGGTTAGTTTGTTCTGGTCGATAATAAGACCCTTTTTAAAAGTGTATCTCCGTAGCTATGCTCGATGTCTTAGAACATCGCAATGATCCACTTGGACACAGCATTATTCTTCCCTCAATATCCTCCTTGTTCTGTAGTCCACTTCATGCTTCTCATGTTATTGAACTTTGGGCTTACTTGGAACTGAGGAGCGAAGTTTTGATAAGAAGTACATTGTCATTCGTTAGTCTTCATGAGTCAATTGTTGTAAAGGCCCGGGTTCACTAGAACTTGGAACCGATATACTTGTATTGTCATAACTTTGCCACACCCTTGTATAGATTTATTTAAACCGACGATGGTACAGTCGTAATTCACTGGCATGATGGAACCTATAAGTTATATCTATATAGGAGACTAACTATTCGACATTTCTTAGCTAACATTTTGTATCTTTCGTATATGATTGAGACGACTTACTCAATGTCTCACTCAAGCAGCGAATGTATCATTGCCGAGACTCTTAAGTTAACTCCCCGAAAACTGCTTATTATCGGCTCTAGCAAGCCTTGGATATCTTTTGTGGTCATGGTTGATGGACTCTTTCTTTGTATTATCATCATCGTATCATGTATCCGGGTGTTTTTATAAGTATTGTAAGGCTCACAATACAGCCCTCCTCTGTTGCAGCTTATAACATCTCACTTAATAATCTTCTCAAGATAACTTAGCCGGAAAGTCCAAAGAGTTGTCCTTTGGCTCGGCCAGGTCACCTATCCCTAAATCTCTACTCTGGTATGGTTGACTTTCCTAATCGTAGGCTATCCTATGACGGAAACAACCTTTAGAGGCGAATGCTACAAACACTTATAACCTAGTCATATATATTACCATGGTAGAGGGGCCGGGGGCATTGGCTGTGGATGGGTGCTCGGTGATGCCTTGGGGAGTAAGTCAAATCAGATATCTCAATTTCCGCTCCGAGATAGTTCACAGGTTGGGACCTAATGTTCTATGTTTGCGACCCAAATTAATTTTTACGTCCTTAATAGTCCCCAGCCCGTATATTGAACGTCTCATCGCTATATAGCATAGCTTTCTACCTAAGAATTATAGCAACTGGTCTCTACCTTCGAATTCGCTGAGCAACCATGTTAGAAACGGATAATTAAACATCAAAGAACTCTCTGGTACAGCTCTTGGATGTTGAATTACTATGACTGAAAATTTACCTTCAGGTAGATATTTGAATAGTTAGCAGGGTATATGTTTCCCAAGCCAAGGTCGTCTAAGAAAAACACCTATAATGCCGGCGTTCGACATGAAACAGAAAACAAGTCATTTAGAGAGAAATATTCCATATGATATGTCCTATTTTCGACTATGGTATGAGAGAAATCCTCGTTCCAGTGCTTTGTACTGAAAGTTAGGAGCGAAACATACCTCGTTGTGAACTTCAAGCTCATCCGATCACGAGACCGGCAGATATCCCTCCAAGCAATCTCCAACTCCCAAACCAGCCAATACAAGCCCCATCAAACAAGCATACTTTTCTCAGATAGCTCGGGTAGCTAATCTAACCAAGCTTGCAATTTCTCTTCTTGAGCTTTCACCATCCCACCAAACATGTACGCCATCACCTCACATGGGATGTGACACACAAGACCGGAAACAAGACCGGACCAAAGCCATAACGGATGCTGCATCCGGGCAATACTTTGAACAAGCCACTGCGCCCTCTTCTGGCAAGTTATACCGGGAGTCCAAGTCCGCACGCCAATGACACAATCTTTTTGGTATGCAGAATCCTGTTGTCTCTGCACGTCGTGTGATCCATCATGCATCACAGACTGACCACCACTTTTGACGATCAACGCTGCATGTTCTTGGTCGACGCGAGAATTCACCCCCGCCTTTCAGGCTCAAACTCATACCAAACTATTTTGTGTAATATATGCACCACTTTTGCTTGTGACACTGACCTCTTCCGGCCTATCATGGCTGACTGCGGGCTGTTGTCCGCCCGCAAACCCCAGGTTTTTGCTTATCAGACTTCAAGATTGCTTCTGTTTTGGGTTGTAAAGGAGTGCCTCGGTTATCTAACCCCGGACGCCTCATGCTTGGCTGCATCTGACTCACACCACTTGTCTTGTTCTAGACCAAGAATCCTGTTGACTACTCTATGCGAGTCAATGAGCAAGCAGAAACTGGCTCGTTGCCAAGTAATCAATAATTCACATGAGAGTATCGTCAAGCTTTGAGAGTTGAAATGGTTCATAATTATTCAATGTTTTTAAGCCTGCTCCTTTGGGCGGCCTTTCTTGTCATAACTAGATACAGAAGCTTTGATAGCTATACAACACATGGGCTCTTCCGTCCCTGATATCCAATCCACTGTAACTTTTTGTACTCCAAAACTCCGTTTCAAAAGTCATTTCCCATGTGTTCTGTATTCCCTTTCTTTATAATGTAGGAGGTGGAAGTTGCTGAGTCTTCCTATCAACGCTTCTGGGGTATCTTCTTTTCGCAAATCGGATCGCCGCGTGTCTCATGCAGTTGGTAACAAAGGAAAAATGCAAGTATTAAGCAATAAAAGACAAATGGTGAAGCTCATCGATGGCAACTCTATTGGCTACCATCATCTGAGGAGTTGGAAAGACTGCTGAGTCGGTGGGCATCGAGATGCTCCAGGCTCTCGTACCCAACTGGGGACTCGACGGCAGGGTAGGCAGGGGGGCTAGGAGGCACGTCTTGGTAGACCGGGGGAGCCTCGTTATCCCAGCTGACACCCATGCCAGCATGAGCAGTCATGACAACACCGTAATGCATTCGCAGGATGCGGCCGGTGCCGGTTTGGGTAGCCAGTTGAGGCTTACCCTCGGGAGCGTATTCTCGAGAAACAACAAGCTCGATGAGGAGTGAGTGTGTCACTTCGACGCCCTCAGCAGACTTGGTGTCACAGGCATACTTGAGCTCCTTGGTGTGAGACTTGTACTGATTGGCAAAATAATCGAATTCAAGTTCAACCTTGCCATCGGTGCCACTGAAATCAGACTTCCAGCCATCGTGGAGATGCTTCTCGCCCAGGACGCGGACCTCGTTGCGGGGGAGGCTCTTCTTCTCGGTGTCTTCAGCTGCAGGAGCATGTCGATCGCAAGCAGGGGCCACGGTCTTGATGGTCTCCTCGAGTCTCCATGTGACCTTCTTTAGTCGCCAGAAGTCGATGGTCTTGGCCTTATCGTTGCGGCTCATAAGACCGTCAAGTCGGAGACTGACAGTGTTGGATCCGGTAGGGTGGATGATGTTGTTGTAGTGGGCGCTGGCCTTGATGTTGGTAGGAGGGAAGACGCGGACAGAGTGGTGAGGAATTTCGTTCTCGGGAAGAGATCGCTTGACAGGGACAGTTCGCTCGAATCGCACAGGTGTGACAG
The DNA here is from genome assembly GCA_013183765.1 of Fusarium xylarioides. Classification (NCBI taxonomy): domain Eukaryota; kingdom Fungi; phylum Ascomycota; class Sordariomycetes; order Hypocreales; family Nectriaceae; genus Fusarium; species Fusarium xylarioides. Next base: position 184,255 of record SRZU01000134.1, on the reverse strand, counting down.
AGCCACTGGATGAGTGCACGCTCTTGGTGACATAGGCATCAGCCTTGAACTCATATGAGATGGCGACGAGGGGAGTATCCATGGTAGCAGGGAGGTGACCATCCAGGAGAATAGAGAAAGGGAATGGGTGACGACCCTTGCGGAGTGTGGTAGGGAGAGCTAGGAATTGCCAGCTCTTGAGCTCAGTGTACTGGTTCTGGCAATCTGTGCAGTGGCCCTGATAGGGCCTCTTCTGGTAGATGTGAAGCTTGAGAGAAGCTGCAAAGCTTCCGACCTCGACAACCTCCTCCTTGACATCGAGGAACATCTGTCCAGTGATGAGAGCGCCAGTGCTCTCCTCAGTGTTTCCGTGGAAAACCACAGGTGGGCTCTCGATGCTCCAGTCAATGGAAACATCTGAGGGCTGTTCCTTGTGGGACTTGCCAAAGGGCAGAGAAATTCGGTGATGCTTCTTGACGGCATCTGCGAGTTCGGTCATCTTGACAGCGTGGATTTGAGGTCGATCCTCGCCGTCTGATGTGTAGGGGCTGTTTGTGCGTGATCGAGCAACCTTCTTGATCTGAGCAATGTTGCCAGAAGAGGTGCGGATGAAGTTAGCCACGCGGTGGGGCATGGCGGCGGTAGTGAGCGATCCTTTTGTAAGACGCTCTCTTTTGTGGTTGATGGTGGGGGTTGGCGGCTAAAATAGCATTCGGCGTGAACGAGTCGAGTTTTCGCAAAAACTCTTCAGTGTGATGTAATACCGGAAATAGTACAGTACTGTAGGTCTTGTTGACGCCGGCGTATGATGTGGGTGTATACGGCGGGAGATAGCCAGGGGCAACTGGTCTTCTGACTTTGCAAATGTTGCAAGCTGCGTCAATGCGAAGTCGGTAATGACGATGCTACCACTCAAACCTGTTCCGAGGTGGTGTGCAAGGATTTTTTTGAGTGCCGGCTGCTAGTAGCTGCGGATGCCGCGAGTAAGTGGTAGATTTGTTTTTCGTTTTTTCTCGTAACTTCTGTGAAGAGCGAGTGACTGAGATGTCAATTGGTATCGAATCGCTTCTAGATAGCCAATTGCTGTAACTGTCGTTGGTCGTTGTCTTGTTTCGTTCGTGTGTAAGTGAACTTTTTGTAAGTCGATATATCTGGGGACTAACTTTAGTCAAGTGTTGTCAACCCGGGATAGTAGATAGATGTAGATGTGAGTCTGGGGAAATTGAAGATAGACCAAGATGATTCTGGGGAAGATATGGAGAGTCCTTTCGAGTGGAAAGATCGAGGGCATCACCAAGACTAAATATCTGAACTCAGAGCCTTCGACTCGTGCTCAGTCCCTGGGGGAAACGATGTGTCATAGCCCAAAGATGCCCTGCTATGGCGAGCTTGTTAAGTGGCGCCTTGGTGGATATGCACTGACAGGCGGCTCCCGCCTGACTCTGCCAGTTCTGCTCGCGCGCTGTAAGCCCTGTAACCCCTTTGGGCGTGTGGGTTATGGGTAGGTCTGTGGCCTGGCGACCGCCGAAGGGCGTGCGACCAGCAAGGTGGATTCAGCATCAGCATCAGCACAGTCTACGACAAACCCTGGCACAGTCCGTATGGGCGCAATGCGGTGTTACGGTTGGCTAAGAGAATGTTCCACGAACGGTACGGAGGTCCCTACCAAAAGTCTTGTCCTGCCCCCCTGCTCGTGACAGGGGACCCTGGGAGGTCAGAAAAAGCAATAAAAAAGGCAGTATGTGATTTCCTTACCTGTAAACCTTCTGTAACCCCTCTGTAAGCTATTAACTGATTTCTTGAAGTTTCTGATGATCTTGTAGGTCCTCTGATTATGACCCTAAATATAGATATCACGATAAGGGCTTTTATTATATCCCTTAAGGCACCTTGTAGTAGCAAGTCTTCTGCTGAGGTCTCTGAAATATTAGGACTTTTAATCTGTTAGGTTAACAGAATTTATGCTTATATGATTAATTAAGGGTTTAACCCTAATATTAGATTACTGATTCTAAAAGATAAATATCCTAAAGATAAACCTTAATTAGGGCAGCTAATAAAGGCAATAGAAGAAACTAAGGAGCTTATTATTAGTAAGGTATAATGTAATTACTTTAGATAGGAAAAAACCTATACTGATCTTGCTGCTAAGCTCAGGGATATAGAAGTAGAAATCTCAGTAATATCTATCTATTAGATGCTAGTTTCTTTAGGGTTTAAGAAGATAAAGCTAATAAGGAAACCGGGCCTAATAAAGTCAATGAAAGCTGAAAGACTTACTTAGTGTATTGCCTACTGTGACTAGACCTTAGAGGACTGGAAGTTAGTAATTTAATTAGATGAAACTGCTATAATTCTCTTATATCAGTGAGGAGGTTATTGCATATAGTGAAGATCTAATGAGCGGTTTCTCTGCAGCTGCATTTAAGAGCGATGGAAGGGGGCAATGGAGTTTATGTTCTGGGGCTTCTTTTCTTATGATAAAAAAGGTCCTTGTTATTGCTAGGCTCTAGAGACTAAGAAGGAAAAGGCAGATTCTGTACTTATTCTTGAGGAGCTTAACTGCGAGCTTAAGCTGAAGAAGAAAGAGGAATGGGAGCTGATAATAGCGATGAGAAGAGTAGGTCTGAGGAATCTGCCGGGCAAGAAGCCGGCTTAGAAGTGGAATGAAAAAAACAGGAAACTCGTGAGAAAGAAAGGAAAGGGAGGTATTGACTGGTAGCGATATCAGTAGAAGATTCTTATTCTAAAATTGCTTCCTTTTGCATAGCTGTGTAAAGAAGAGAGACCTGGCATAGTTATTTAGGAGGATAAGGCACTGGCACATTCACATCACGCATAGCAGAAGGTTTTTGACCTTACTGGCATATAGCGACTTCTTTAGTGTGGAAATAGCCTTGATTTAAACGCTATTGAAGCTGCCTGGCTGTATTTGAAGAGGGAAACTATGAAAAAAGGTGCCCCTGCAAGCAAAGGTGAAGCTATTTGCAGGTGGGAAGTAGCTTAGTTAGCGATGCTGCAAGAGAAGATTTAAGCGTGGATTAAATAGATACCTTATTACATAGAAAAAATCATTGAGCTAGGGGGAGGAAATGAGTATAAGGAAGGCAGGGATTATTTAGTAGGAAATTGACCTTTTTGGAAGTACTGATCCACTTTTAATAGCACTAGTGATTTTAGCGTGGGATAAGACTTTTGGTAGGGACCTCTGTACGCACCAGGCTAATGCTCCCTTGGCATGCTCCAACGTTTCTGATCTGATGCCCGTGTCGCGCAACGTAGCATATTGTGGGTCATCGAGGAGCATGTTGGATCTTGCGAAGTTCGATCGTGGATCGTAGGACCAGGTTTATTTCCCCCATGGATGGAATAGACCAAGTAAACGGCGATGGAGTCCTTTTGCAAAGACACGTACCGACGCTGACCGGTTGTGGCCGCTGGAAAGTTGAAATGATCAATTCGCTACAGAAAATCTCTTCATATGAGTCCTGGAATGCAATTATGTTGTGCTGTGCTGTGCTGTGTTGTGAACTGTGTTAGTTGAACGAAGTGTAACTTCATGCAGTAACTCAGTCTAGCCAGCCATTGTTTTCCTTCTGTCCATGCATGTCCTCCTGATCTGTCTCGGCAAAGCACCCGCAGGCTCTTTACTGACTAGACTGTGCACTGAAGATCAGACGGGCCATGTCTCCGAGTGAGTCTGTTTCTTTCTAGACGGACACTAGCCTCATGAGTTCTCACTCTCAGTGAGAATCGGCGTAGCAGGCCGAAGACCGGCCCGGTAAGCCACAGGGCCTAGAGGGCGCACAGGTTTGATCAAGGGGGGACCCTTTTGATGATTTGATCTCACTAACCCAGGCAGTGTCAGTGTTAGTTTTCCTCGGGAACAACTGACGGAAAGGATCGAAAAGACCAGCCGCAACATCAGAAACAGCATCAGCCCAGCAAAATATGATTCGATATAGCGGCACATGACGCGGCAGAGCACATCACCAGCCAGTCTTGGGCTGCATACGTCTCGTCATATGCTAATTCCCAGACAAGCAATTTGTTGATTATCCATACCAAACAATGCAATTGCCACATATCAATTAACATGATGGAATTCGTTGATGCGTGTTTCGTGATGATGTGCTTTCCTCGGTGGTGAGGTCTATCCTCGGAAATCTGGAAATTTACCCAACCTCGGGAAGGATTGTCGAAGGGCGATTAGTGGCCCGTAACGCTGTAAATTTCCAGTTTCAGCGCTAGCTTCCACTGAAAAACTTCTTCGGGGAGCCTTCGGGGAGATTGTACGCCATAGAGTCATAGAACCCGGAGGGGAACAGGAACGGATCCTACTCCAAGACTACTAAGGTGATGCGTTGATTGCTCCTACAGGACATTTCAAGTGGATGCCAACTTCAGCAAACCTGACACCCTCTGAAGCCTTTATCATAAGCGGTGTATGCGCTCGAATGCCCTGTCGAGAGGAACATCAGGTGCAGTTTTACAAGTAAGAACCCCTGCGGGTGACATTGCTAGCAGAGAGAGAAGAGAAGAGAAGAGAATCAAACGAAACACATCATCCAATCCCTGTGAGTTGTATTGCCCAGAAAGGGCAATTATAGGCTGAGAGGCCTGGCAGGGCCAACTCCGAATGTCGGCCAACGGAAACGAGCGGCTATGGGCAAATTAACATACGAGGATGCATTGCCTTAGTACTTAACTTATGCCCTGAGAGTTCAGTGAGATCAGCACGGGATCAAGCCTCAGTCGACTCAGAGTTTAAGCTTCGTAACTAATACCGGTCGGTAGATGGAATCAGTACAGTAGAAATAATACATGATGGACTTATTTGATCAAACTCTACTCCGTATGTGGCTGAACGACTCGGAGATGTTCTCTCTGATCGGTGGGCTGTGAAATTGGAGCTGGATTGGGGTAAAGAATTGCATTCACTTTTGCATTATGAATCATGTGGACATCATCATTCACCCATGAGAGTCACTAGCCTCGATGTTGTCACTCTCGTCAGTTACAGGTAAAGCAAGGTGTGATGATTTCCATTCCATCTCCGGTCCCGGTCCCACTGAACAAAGCCAGGCCTAGAAGAGAGAAAAAGAGAACATTTTGGAGTTCTTCTGAGCTGGTTCCACAATAAGTCCGATCCATTAAGTAAAAAACGGTATGCGGCTGTCACTGATCAAAGATTTACGTATTTGACGCTGCACTTATTATATCATGAAGTTCCAATGCACACGGTGTGGGCCATCCCTTGAAGGGCTATTCCTACTGCAAAAAAACAGCAGAGACACAGTGGGGAAATGTCTCCACAAGATGAAGAATTTTTTCTGACAGTCAAGTGGACGTCGCTGACCGTATGTTAAGGTGAGAGAAGCCAAGAGGTGACCGCGGCTGGAACTTGGCCAATGAAAAACTTATACGCGATAGGTACGTATCCCAATGTGGATTCTTTTCATCAAGCAAATTCCTTCCGTTCAGCTTCTAAGAAGTTCCAGGTTTAACGGTGTCATCAACACCCCAAGATCCTGGGAAAATCTCTGAGAGAACTGACCATCTGCTCCCTGACTCCAAAACTAAGCCAAGTTGGGCTGTCGTTTCTTGATTCAAAACTTCGATCTGGAAAAGAGACCAAGCTTTTTTTCGGGCATCAGAAACGGATTTCCTTGAATCTTGTCCACCATGACGCTTAATTGGCTTGGTACCTTGAGGGAGATTCAGATCACACACCCCCAATCAAACCGCCTATTGCGGCATCGTGAAGCAATTTTGACCCATCATCAGGGTTCCTGAAAATGAGTCTTTCTCACCATTGCAGGGTAGGATTCACCTTATTGGATGTCACCGTTACCCGGTGAGAAATGTTCCGTAATGAACGATTGTATCAGCATCGGTGACTGACTGGCCTTGGTCGATACACGTGGTAGAACTATGTTGCCTGGTCTGATACACGGCTTATACGGACCTATCTCGATGCATCGACAGCATACACACTGGCTTCATCATGGTGAAGCAACTTGCGTAACCCACTGTGCCGATATCGAAATACTCGTAATAATCGAGATCCTAATCATGTCGTGTCAAACTCAGACATGAAACGGAACGACACCACATCAATGCAATTGCCGTGTAAACCGAGTTTAGGGGACCATATACCGTCGTCCTGAACCCTATTCTTCATCAACAACTCCCGAAATCTGATGCATAGACGCATAACAAAGCTTCTGGCGCCCGCTTGTTAGCCGCGGCTACTCCCTGCCCCAAGGAAGCACCAAAAGACTCCCCGCCTCCAAAATGGAACGCTCACGGAAGTCTCTATGGATTGATTCTAGATGCCCTCGTCAGCTCGTGTAGTTGAAAGTGGAGCAGCATCACTACCTTGGCTTCAGTTTTGGTACTGTAAATCGCCACAGGTTGGAAGTCCCACACACACTCAAGCTCTCTGACTTACGCAAGAGGTCACTGTTGATTCGTTCACTCGTCTTCATGCCATGTTCTTGTCCAACACGAGATCACCAAGTGCCACTGTGCACACCACCAAAATCGTCGGCCGAGACCGAAGCAGGAGAGCCTCATCTCAGATGATGCGGCTGGGTCTGAGCTCGGCTGGGTGGGCGGCAGATGCTGTAGCTTAGGTACTGACGGTCGGAACAATACCCGACAGCATTTTAATATGCGGAACACAACTCCGTGATGTCCACACCTCGAGGCAGTTGGCTTAAACTTGTCTGCCTTGTAGCATGCTCTCACTTGTCCTTCTCATAAGAAGCCAGGGGATTTGGCGGGCTTGAGGCTCCTCTGTTTTCACACAGTGCTTACGGTACCTTGAACCGTATCATTGCAGTTACACGTACACCCAGGATTGTTTCTCTGCCGACAGTGACCTCTTTGGATGCCAGGGGCCTGTGCGTCATGTGTCTAAAATCTTCGACCGGCCACGTCCGTGCATCAATCGACTGTTTCTTGGGACACTCAAGAGAAACGTGCCATCACGAATAGACTTGTCATATAACGACACTTCACTTTTCAATATCTAGCTTAGCCGACAAGATGATATGAGAACACATACGACTTTCCATTCGCGATGTTACAGAGAGTGCTTAACTTTAGCCGTGATGCCATTTTAGCAATGGGAATTCACTCCATTGAACACCAGCTGGATTCAATGCGGCCCTGATGCCCCTGGTCCATTGCCTCTCCGGGAATAACGTTGGGTTGTTCTCCGAAAGCCACTTCTTTCTTGAGTGTCGAACAAGATTCCACATGACATGTTTTCATGGCTGCTGGTGACCTGAATCAATTCAACAACTTGCATTCGTGTATGCCAGACACCTCGATAACCTCGAGATAGATGATGCGCATACAACAACGAGTGTGTAGTTGTTTCTACGGCGTGTGAAGCAGAAGTCCGATCATGTGACCAACCTCTGTCTCGCAGTTCATGTATTGTCTGTCAACTGCATCCCAAAAATGGTATCAGATCCAAATAAACTATATGCAAGACATGTAGGTAGGGCATCCAACAGTCACAGAGATAAGGCAAGCGTATGGCCCAATTGCAGAGCTGCCCGGATTTGAAGAGCATTAGCCTTATCTCTGATCATTCTACCGAGACTCAAACTCTGGGGATTCCAGGGTCGAGAGATAAGTTCCCATGCCGGGGAATGATAACGAGGCTTGGGAGATAAGGAATTGCCAGATCAGGCTGCACAAGAGACATTGATAGGTTGAAGCCATATTGGCACCCTTTTGGCGCATGAGTATTACGATCCTGAACTACCTAGGTAGTGAAATGAATGAGTCAAAGTGAAAACCTCTTCCTCCGACAACGGCCTCATCCGTTCACGATGGTGTTTAGCAAATTTTCAAAGCCGAAGACGAAAAATCTTGCGCCAAGCCCAGGTCCTAGCAAAGCGCCGGACTAAGCTCCGGGAATAATGCACAGAGCAACAAATCCCTTCCATACAAGGCAAGTGGGTAACATATCTTCGATCTTTTTCTGCCCCAAACGTCATTTCCGCCAGATCATTCTATCTATGTACGCCTCAAACCCAGAATGTTCTATTTTTGCTTGTGAGGGAAGAGGGAACCTCTTTAAGTTGAGGGGTAGACCGTTTCTAGAAGGTCTAGGGGTATCGAGATCGTCAAAATCGGACTTGACCGGTGGACGGGCCGAACACTAGGAGAAGGTTGCCGTGATGGGGGTGGGAAGCTCGAATTGGAGTTACTTTGGGGTTTGGGGAAACGTTGCTGCTAGAGAAGAAGGGGGCTGTGAAGTTCTATCCGTTATGCAATAGCCAGACTCTGAGGTTTGAGGGAAATGAAGAGCAACGCCTGCGTAAGGTATCTAATGAATTGGATCAGAGCCTAAGTTTATGACACTGTACGGTGTAGCAGAACTCCTAATCCTCGGATTGTGTAGCTTCATTCTGTTACAAGACCATATTAAGGTCTTTCGCCGAGCCAGCAATTGGAAAGGGTTGACCGTGTTGGCTGGCACTTCACAAGCCTTAGACAACCTCTCTAGTAGCCTAGCATTCAACTGTCTGGAGCTTCTGCAGTGAGAAAAAGGGAAAAGACTACCTAGGCAAGGGCAGCCTCAAGATCGTTAGGCTAGCCAACTCTCAACGTTGGTGAGAGAAGGATGAGGTGACGTGCTGGTGCTTGAGGAAACTAAAATGCTAAAATCCCTAGTTATATTCATTTGGTAAGTTTTACGTATCAATCCCACGAGGTTTCAAATCTGTTCTGTTCACGTCAGCGGTAGTAGTTTGGGAAGAACTGCATCATTAATAGTAAGTTTAAACGCTGAAGATGCGCTACACAACGTAGTAAAACTGTTGCTCCCTATCGCTGGTTTCTCCGCAAACTTCTAGAAGCTCGGGCTTCTGCTAATGATCCTAATAATGGAACAACCATGCGGTATAGTTGCTATAGAACGAGGTGTAGCCTAGTGCTTCTCCAACCTCTGTTTTGGTTGATCATTGTTCTGGAGCTGTGATTTGCTATTTCGGGCACCAGACACTTCGCTTAGGTTGAGATACCTATTTGGTACAGCTGGGTATATCAAAGGCACAGGCGGAGGTTGATATAGATAGCTTTGAAGGTTGCTATGATACTGTGCAAGGCTGCTATGGTATTGCTGAAGGGTGATCTGGTGCTGTCGAAGGCTATATGGTGTCGCTGACGATTGATACGGTATTGTTCGAGGTTGCTCTGGTACTGCCGGAGGTGGCAATGTCATCGTAGGAGTCTGTAAAGGTACAGCCGAAGGTGGATAGGGCTGAAACAGCTTTTCATCGAGTGGAGCCCATGCTGTTGTGTAATTTTGGGGGTTAGAACGATGAGGACAATCTCCCAAGCTCTTCGTTCTGCGAAGGATAGGCCTCCAATGCAAAAGGTTGGCGGCAGAAGGAGAGACAAGCTCCTTCTTGGCTTTCGCTTGCGTGGCTCCGGGTAACGACAGTGATGATGGTAGAGTCTCTAGATGATCTAGAGGTTAGATTGATACCTAGCTAGTTGCAAACTGAATGTACTAACTTGAGCGCTGCGCACCATGCAATGGCTTCGCTACGCTTCCATGCTCTGCGACAAGGCTTTTTGAAATGACTGCAGGACCACGCTTGTTCAGCTTTTCTGATTCTTGGTATGGGGTCATGTTGAACGATGTTTATATTCAAGAATAGAGATAGACCTGCCAATGATAAGAGATGGCCTCGGTTTGCAATGATAGAAGAATGTGACAAATCTTGAGATGTGGGAACCGCGTTTTCTATTTTGATCTTGATCCCAGTAGTTACAATGGGAAGGAGGATTCTGCTATATACTTGTAGGTACCTAGGTAGGCTATCAACTGGGAAGAGCAGATGCTACCATATTGGGCAACAACACTCTAGCAGTTCATGACAAGAGCATCTATTTTATCTAAACTATCCGGGATAAGCATTAATTCAAGTTTATGGGCTAAACCCTGAATTCCATGAATATCCTACCTAAGGAGATATCTAGAAATCTGCTGAGTTGCCTATATCACTTACCAAGGTCTTTTTGACGTGTAGGATGTGAGTACCAGGTTTTCTTGATCAGAGATTCATATCAACCTTTTTTGATCTGACAACGAGAGGATTGCCTGTCTATCGGTGAGTGTTTGTTATCGGGCTATGTTTTGATTTCTGGATAGTGGCAAAGCATTTGCCAAGTGACAAGCACTGCCCACTTCGGCTTGAGGTTATAGCAAACATAGGCGCGTCACTACAACGGAAAAACAAAGGAACTTGAGACTGGTTCCTAGATTTCTCCCCTTCCATCATCTTTCGTTCTGACGAGGAAAATTCTCGCATTTGGATCGATTTCTGAAGTGTTGTAACTTTCGCCAACTCTCAACTGGCTGCTGTCCATATGCAAGATGGAATCAACCCAGCAGGTATGATATATACAGCTATACCCAAGTTACTCATCTGCACACTCCTCCTAACTGTATCGCAAGGTCGAAAAGAAGAGCGCACAAGAGACTTTTCCCGGTTTAACACGCGAAAATGTCGCAGACTTGGTGTTCCCAAACTTGACCTCGCTTTGGCTGTCGCAAGAGCCTGAAGACCAGGCGAGCCTCAAGCGACTCAAACAGGTTTGGGACATGTTCGCCTCAGGATGGAGCCCTCAAGACAAGATGTATATCTATCGTCTCCTCCCTGAGGTGCGAACGAATCCTACAAACCGAACAGTCCCCAGTAAACACAAACTCTACAAACACGACATCACCTTCGGACTCTGGGTTATCCTCCGATGCATATACCCCGATCAGAAACTTCCAGCTCTCAGACTTGCTCTCATGGAAAAGCATCCAGGTATAGATCTGAGTGCCTTCACCGGTCCTGTTCCCAGGGTTTCCTGCATGCTTCCCGAGGACCTCACCGCCAGGAAACGCGAGCGCAAGGCTGTGACTCCTTGCTTTGAAAAGAAAATGCTTGAGGAAGAAGATAAGATCAACCCTAGCGACTTATCCTTCAAAGAAGAGGACTGCGCCTCTGGTGAGATATGCCCTCCAGAACCTGAATATCTTGTATTTAACTTCACGTTAGACGACACTGTAATTCATATCCCGAAATTTGAGCCTCAGATGGACCAGCTCCGCTCCAATAAACCTGACAAGCCTTCCGCCCAGCGCTTGAAGGAGGTCAAGTCGAAAATGCGAGGCATGGTTCTTGGAGAACCTCACAGTGCTTCTTACAGCAAGTTTCTGAAGTCAAAGTCCAGCACTGCGCCAGTAGACGTATCTACTAATGGTCCCGACATCACAAAGATATGCATCAGTCCTATCGCCGTGCACGAAGCAGACGTTGAATCCTTGGATAGCGGCGAATCTTCTCCTGAGGACGACTCTACCCAGACTGCACTGTCAGAAAAGCGGTTCCTCGAGTTGAAGAATCTCATTTCCAATGTTACGACTGAATCGAAACGAGATGTTTCTGCTGAAATGCGCAAGATGCATACCGAGACGACGAAGCAGATTCAGAACATGCACACCGAGATGATTGACCAGTTCAAAAAGAATCGAAAGACGTTGGTTGATATTGGTAAACAAGTTGCTGAGATACGAGCACATATCGAGCTTGCGCGTATGGATCGGAAGGACCTGGATGAAGTTGAGGCCAGAGCCATCAATCTTGAGCAGTTCATCTTGTCACTCTGAGGATTTTTATCAAGGCAGTTGGTGTGATCTCAAAACTTTGAAACATTCTCCTGCTTCATACTATGGAGAGTATCGGGACTACAGAATCAGGAGAGATCGTCAAAGGGAGAGTTATTTGTGTACGGATGTGGACACTTGATACATGGGAGGGCCTTTGCGGAATCACAGGACCCGTGCAATGCAATATGTAGGTACTTTTGTCTGACGGGACATTCAGAGGCATTGGGCAGCAAGAGACCAATAACCTGCGGAAAGTGAAGGCACTTTATTCTAGAACCCTGCAGGGCGTTATTAATCACAGTGGCGTCTGCTAGAGAAAGCCACTGCCTCATGTCTGAGTTCTCACATTTTAAGTCCGGGGAATGGTGACAAGACCGAGATTGTCGAAAGCAAAGTATTTGCTTCTTACATACGTACAACCAATCACTTTACCCCAACTTTTAATCATCCCAACTTGCTTAGTATATGCCATCTCTGGATAGCGTCATGACCATGCCTTTTTGAGGAATCGTTCATCCCATCGCCTGGAAGCGGAACTAAGCTATGTAAGCGCGACATTAGTCGAGAGGCTTAGAAACGGGTTCTCATACAAAGCCTTATTGCCGGAAAGAGCCTGATAACAGGAACTCGGGACCGAGAAAAGGATCTATGATGGGAAAATTCAAGTCTTTGGCATGTGAGGCCGTTGGCAGCCAACGTTGAGAGATGGGGTATGAGTCGTGCAGTTTCAAAAGATGAGGATGAGTTGGCAGTCGTATCAAACCCCATGTAAACTAATCCTTGCACAGTCACAATCGGACAATGGGAACTCGTCAGCTGCAGGCGCCAGACGCGGAAGATGCTTTCGTTACCCCAGAAAACCCCTTGATCTGGTGGAGTTGCATCCCCTTCGTCCATCCATCCTTGTCAGGGCTTTGCGGGGACTGCATGAGATCCTCAAAGGGACCTGCAGGTGGATGGGGCCAGCTGAAATCCTTCAACAGGGAGTTGCCCTGCTTGCTCGCTGTCATAACTCGCTGTCATAAGCAAGTCGTACATCATTAGTTCTGAAGAGTTTTCACGGTGCATCTGCGAGGTCCCATTAATTGCGTTATATTCTATCGTTGGTACACAGAGGATGAAGCTCCCTCCAATTATATATGTATATGTTAAGTTCCCAGTATCTAGTGGTTAAATCGCTTATTTCGCATGTTCAATACTATAAGGCTCGTGACGAGCATTCGTAGAGCTCGCCTCGCTGACTGCTCTCTCGTGATGTTCCATGATTTCATCATCTTCGCTGTTTGGTGATCGAATGACCTCTGTAACGATAGTCTTCTTGATTCCTTCGAGGTTCTCACGGTGCTTGAGTTCGATCTCATCTTCTTCGCCGAGTTCGATATGTGTTCGTGTAAGACCGCCTCCAAATCGGCTGGCTCCGACAGGCCGGGTGCCAGTTTTGACAGTAGTTCGAGAGCGAGAGCTGTAATCGTGCGTTCCATCTGCCTGGTTATTGCCGGCTCGGACAACCTTGCCAATAAGATCTGCCATGTTCATCTCAATGTGGAGTTTGCAGAGATAAACAAGAGGGTGAAACTGGACGTAGACGAAGCTGTTTGGTAAAGACATCATTCCAATAAGGAGGATCTTGAACAAAGTCAGCACAAGGTGACAACCCGAGTTTGAGAGACCGTAACTTACATCCAAGGCAATCGAGATTGCGACAAGGAACATATTCATATGATATAAACGAGTGTACTTTTGAAGACCGTTTGCCACCAAACGCTGCTTAACAACCCAAATGAAATAAAAGTTGAGGGCTGCGTCCATGATGGCGAAGAGTACCTTTTCCATGCGGTCCCAAATTTCGTTGACATGTATGTACTTCTCACTGATTTGAAGGCGAGCAGGAATCCAAACACAGAAAACGCTGATGTTGATGGCCAAGAGGATTCCAAAGCAAGTCCACTTGAGTAGGGTTCCATTTCGACGGACAACCATGAGCAGACTGACTCGGTTGATGATAATTTGAATCAGACATTGAACCTGTATCGACCAAAAGACGACTAAAGAGTCAGTATGTGACAAGTGGAAAAGGTACGAGTGACGTACTGATAAAGATTTAATATTGGAAACTCGGGTGTATAATCCCACGGAGGTATAGCCAGACCATTATTCCAAGAACAGTGCTTGAGCAGACCTCGAGCCAAATAAACATAATATAGAGAGTTAATCGATTCCGCCTTCTGATTGCTGCTTGAGTTTGACGCATGGCTTTTCCGCAGTTGAAGATGGTGACGCCCAGGGATAAACCCCATATAATCGAAGCAAAATTCATATCGTCTTCAGTAGGAGGCTCCTCCTTGAAGTTGGGAGGGACGAGGAAGCCATGTTCAGTCGCCATAGTGGCAATAGAACGAGCCCGAGTGACTTGACCTCGCCGGTGTTGGCTGGTTCGTATGAAGAGAGTGAGATCAAGTTACCCCAGAAAACGGGGACTGTAGAAGTCGATATGAAACTCAACACAACATGAGAAGTGACCTGTATGTGAGGGATACAGTAGTTTATATCAATGCCCACTAGAACAAGATTGAATTCTCAGCAGGAGTTAGCTGTGCATCCAATGCTGGTCCAGGCTTGCCGGGTACAAGGGAAGAACCCTGGGGCCTCAGAAAAGCTAGTGGAAGGCGGTGATCCGAGTCGTACATACAGACTGAAGCTAGCGGTTGAATGAATCTGCAGTGGCGGAATTTGCATCCGGTGCATTGGTACAATCATCAGGCATGATCCCTACTGACTCCGTCTCTCCACGTCCTTGTTCCATGAGTGATGATGCGCTAGGCACGAGGGCTTCAGTGGCGCTGGATGGCCGCTGAAACTGGACCGCAGACAGCTACAAAAGGTTCTGTGAGCCAATTTGTCAGTTCAGTGGTGAATTCCGGGGCGCGTCTAGAATACAGGGCCTTGAACCTGGTGCGTCTAGTCCGGACGATGAGGATTGTTGGCTCTCGATAGACTTTCCCTTTTCCTTTCATTGCTTTTTTCGACCCACGATATTACATACTTACTTACATGCATCAAGTCCGGGGAAGATCCCCGTAATTTCCATTTCCCCATGAAATGTCGATCTTTCTGTCTTTTTTCCTCGTCTCCAGACTCAGTTTCAGCAAAGTCGTATCCTGAAGTGAATACTGGTCATATATAAAACTTCCGTACGTCTGGATAAGATTGCGATGTTAGTTGCTTATGTAGGATCTAGTGCACGAGTCAAGGCCTTGAACAGGGCTGAGATCGACAACTAAAATCGCTTTAGTTAGTCGTTTGGGTCCACAATTTACGGAAGAATGGCTCACATCCCGCGTTGACTTTTAGGGCCAGAGTCAGGATTGGCATCTGTCATGCATCTCCTTCCGTAAAGAGACTTCCTGCTACACAAAATTAGCGTGCAACCTGTCTTATACCCTAAACCTTATTATCTTTATGCCTAAGCCTCTTCCAGTTACCGCTTTTCCCTGCTTGTTATGAAGTCATTGAGATGAAGATAATAACCTAGGGTAACTGCCTTCCTTTATTAGTAAAAGTAAAGCTATTAAGACTTTAAAATACTATTATGGATAGTTAGAGAGCTCTTACCTTGAGAAATCCCCCTGCTTGTATATCTGACTGTTAGTGCTAGTCTGATAAGCTATGAGGCGATAAACAGGGCACTGACTGTTAATTATTACTGCTAGCAACGCTAAATAGCAGTTAGCTTTAAAATACTTATTAGGGCTTTAAGTAGAATAATAAATAGGTTTTATACTTTCTAGAGTTATTATTAGCTGCCTAGCATTAGGGAAGACTTTATATTATAAGGAATACTTATATCTCCTTAGTGTTAATAAGTTTTATTAATAAAATGAAGTAGTAATAGCTAGAGGTCTAGTAAACCTCTTAGAGCTTATTAAATTGCCTAATGCTTAAGAAGAGATTTTAGTAAGTATTTTATAATGCTATATTATAGTTAGAGACTAAATATAACTCTAAAACTAAAAAGATTATAATAAGTATAAAAAATAAAAAATACCTAATCTAGAGATATATAAATAAGAGGAGAAAGGTCTTATAAGAAGGTCTTCTAATTAGTAATACTATTACCTTTAACTCTTAGGCTAAAATATTTAGTAATAATCCCCTTATAGGGTAGTAAATTCATAGTACTTATAATAACTTATACTAGGGAAGAAGGGAAGAAGAGAGACCAAGGCCTGCTGCCAGTAATAATAATAATAATAATCCATTTAATAAAATCCTTATCTTATAACTAGCTGTAAACTTACAAGATCCTAAGCAGGCTGTGATTTCTTTAGGCGAGGAAGGAGACCTAGGCAGAGGAGAAAGTCAGTTACAGTGGCCTTCTTAGATGCCTGAAAACTCACTACAGCAGGCCTTAGTGCCTGTAAATTGCTGCTGAGGCCCTGCAAGCAGTAATTTAACTGCTGCTCCCTCCCTAGCTGCAAGATCTGCTGCAATGAGGAAGAGGAAGCATTTAGGGATATCTTAGGAGGAAATAAGAGAGGTTTTAGCAGAGCAAGATGTAAAGAGGAAGTATACACTTATATAGCAGCCTAAAGGCTCTAAAGATCTTAAAATTGCAATAAAAGACTATATAATGATAATAGAGGAGTAAAGGAGACCTGTAATTCTTTATATTATTAGTTAATTAAGTTAGGATCTAATAAATGCTATAATTTAGAATGCCCTTAAATCAGAAGGTATAAAGGAGGCTTAAGTTAAAGGAAAAATAGGTCCTTTAGTAGGTAAAGAAGGAATAAATTTGCAGCCTGTAGATACCAGTAAGGGGTTATAATGAGGCCAGCAGAGGGGCATTTTTAGGTCTTTGGCAGCCTATAACCTTCAGTTTAAGCTAGGTATGATTTAATATAAATTTGCTAATTATATAGCTATTTTAAATTAAATACTACTTGGTTAAAATAGTAACTCTTAAAGGTTAGCAATTTAAGGGACCTTAGCCTTATAAGGAGGGCTTTTTTCTACTAATTTAACCTCTTAACTCTACTAACCTCCTTTAACCTTATAACTTTACAATAACCTTATATACTTAAATAACTACTTTCTATAACAGTTAAATTACTTTCTTTACTGCTTTCTTTACTGCTTATTATAGATTTATTATTATCTGCATTTTCCTTATTCTAAATCTAAGTTTTAATTATGTTGCAGATCGCATTAGTGCTAAAACGCAGCAGATAATTATTATATCAGTTTTCTGCATTTCTTATTAGCTGCTTCTTGCTAGGCGTAAGATTATTCTACTGCTGCTGCTTTATAACATTAGAAAGAGTCCCTCTAGTCTATATAAAGTTAAATAAACCTATTACTGCATAAATAAGCAGTTACTAATCTTTAATATTATATTTAGGAGCTTTACTACTAAGGATTGCAAATCTACGCTTATACTAACTAATAACTCGCTTTATAATGTTTTAAAGCTTAGTATAATAAAGATTATATGCTTCCTTTAGAGAAGTTAGACTTCTTCCTGCTTCTTACTACTTCTAAAGATAATAAGTTATCCTGATATATAGTGTAAGAAGTCCCTAATAAGCTTTAAAGCTAGCATTAGCAAGAATAAGGCAGTTATTCTTTAGCTTAAGATCTTTAGTATAAGTAAAGCTTATTACAGTGCTATTATGCATTAAGCCCTTAGCGCTAGCAAGAATATACATAAAGATCTTATTATTAAGATTAATCTCTATAAGTACATTTTAAGAGATTTTATAATAGTATAACTACTATCTTCTTTACTAATCTGCAGAAATAAAGGCATATATATAAGTCCTATCTATTACTACATTTATACTACTAAAATGTATATATCTCTTATCTAGTTTAACCTTCTTAGAAAGCCTTACTAAGCATTACATAAATGCAGAGTAAAGCTTCTAGAAGGGCTGCAAAAGCTAATGCATAGTCTAAGATACTATTAACTGACTTACACTAAATTTCAGGGTAGCATTCCTCTGCTTCTTGCTGTAGGCAACAATCTAGCAGAAGATCATTACCCTAAGCTTAAGATAAGTCTGCATATTGCTTACTGCCTTTGTATTATCTCTTAGCTAACAGCAAAGGTCAAGAAATAGGGCTAAAGGCATATAGAAGAGTTTAATGAAAGACTAATCCCCAGCTTAAAGCAGGGATATAAGATAATTACAGGCAATAGGCAGGCAGCTTCACTAAATGAAGGCACCTTTAGAGTCTTGTGCTAAAGCTAGAGCCTGGGCTTAAGCCTAACAAGGGACTCTAACGCTACCTAGCATGCTTGAAAATACAGTCTCAAGATTAGTTATATTATTATTAATATTATTATTAATAATAATCTCTTTAATAAGTTTATCTTTATCTATTTCCTCTATATAAGATATTATACTAATAATAGATAAAGATATATAGATGTTAAGATGTAAAGATGCAGTGAGATACCCTGGAAAAGTCAGCTATCTTTTAACATCTTCTAAAACGGCAGAAAACAACATCTTTACGCCAATTATGCCTCTAACAGGCTATCCCGAAAGCCTCACTAGCGGGATACATCCACCAGCCGCTAACGATTACATTTTATTGATATTATGCAATTACAGACATAATATGCTATTATCCAGGGCGGAAACGCGAGCTAAATCGGGAATCGGGCGTCTGAGCAGTAAGTTATCTGAAAGGCTTGTGGAGATGTGTGCTGAGATGCAAATCCTGAATCAGGCCCTTAGGTTGCAATTCTGTGATTCTACGGAGTATCACATTTTGTTGTCTCAGTGACTCGAAAGCCATCCATTGCAAGTGACCCAACGACCTGGTTCAAGAAACAGGGGTAATAATGAGGGGGAGAATGATAACATGGCTTTCTCCAGAATCGACAATAGTTCCCGGAACGATGAGACCCCGGATCCCCTAAACTCTATTGTCATGAATCTTTGTCTGTTGTTTCGAGACACAGACTCTTGGCGCAGACTTGGGCTGGTATGGATGCTTAGGGATGTGGTTTGCCGTTGATAGCCCCTGAAGATTGATGCAGTATTCAACTGCGCTATCATTTGTTTCTCATATCCCAAACTTCTGACACTAGAGGTACCACAGGAGGACAGACTGATATCGTCAAGACGGGCCGCCTTGCAAGCGCCCCTACTATTCGACAGAACAGACGCAAACGTCCCGACTCGCCGTTGATCTCCTAGGCACCACGGACACTTCGGCCAAAAATATATGATCTACAGCGTGAAATGCGAGAGGCATCTCGTCCTACGGGTTTAGCTTCACTGGTCATTGCACCTAGCTCCACGACCGTGCGGAACTAGAACCAGGGGCCAGATTGCGCTTCGCCGCCATCTCCAGTCGGAAGCGAGCCTGGGGTTGATAAGCCTTGTAACAAGATAAGAATCCCGTTGGAATTTTGTCGATCGCTGAAATTGCTTCAAGCGCGAGATTACTTATTACGCAGAGCTGTGTTGAGAAGCACACAAAATGCTCCGGAGACGGATATCTATTATCCAGATTCGCCACCCCCTGGACCACAAGTCAACTATGCGGCTGTAAACCTCAGGGCCAATGAAGACTCTGGTCTTTCGCAAAATGCCAGAATCTCATCAACCTCGACTTCGTCCGACAGTAGCCAAGGCATTCCCACGTGGAACAACAGTCTATAGGCCAAGCCATAACTTGATCGTGTCAAAAGCGCAGAACCTGAAACCACATCTTCTTCATTGAACGGAACAGCTTAGTTCGACATACCAGACGAATCCTTAGGCCTCGCAAGGCGAACTGGTTTACAACCCGATGTGTAAGTTGGACTCAATACTTGATACATCCCTGGAACGAGTCATCTACACCAGTGTCAGACTTTAGCTATCAGTTCATTGCAAATAAGGCTGAACGGAAAAGATACAACGACAGTCCGAGCACATACCCATGATTCAATGATCCCTCGATTTGAAGCCATATTGAAGCCTCGAATGCAGCATGACAGCTAGGTCTTGTCTTCCATTGCTTAAAGACAAGCGCCTCAAGAAATCTGCCGTCATCAGGCCCGTGCCATTCCCATTACAGTGCTATAAAAGGATAGTATCGTAGAGTCATACGATATTGCCTCACGGGTGCACTAGTAGTTCTTCCCGGGAATTGTGTTGCAGTACTAAGCTAGTTCGTCTGAGTATGGCACACCATCAGCGGAGGCGTTATTCCCCATCATTCACTCCTTAAATCCGCATGATTAAGTCACCACGTGGAGTGGCGTTTTGGACGTGAGACAGTTCAGCCAAACTCAGGTGAAGCTTGGGATGCTTTAGCCATTGCTGGGGTGCTTCGGTTGGTTGTTCCCCCGAAATGTGCATATCGCTACAGCATCAGTGTAACATCATGCAGCAGAAGTCAGAGTCAAGTCTTCGACCGTTGTTCTAGTTGATCTCCTGTCTCACACAATTGTCGATCAGTCCCTATTCCAACCTAGTCGATTTGGCATAAAATCCCAAACTTTTTTAGGTGTCCGTCCTACTTCAAGCGTCAACAGTTCCCTTCACCCGGCGGACATATTCTTCCTGGTTACCAAAGGAAAGCAGGAAAATCGAATTCTGCCCCTATATCTGACCTATTACGCCTCACCGAAATCAAGATGAATCATCTAAGGATTATGAATCAGTTATGTCGATCTCTGGGTCTGACCAAGGCATGGCCCAACACAAGTGTATTTACCTGCCTGTTTAGATCGTTGCTTGCGAGACAATCGCAAAGTCTTATTAACAGATTTAGCGAAGGCTTAATCAGCCATGAAATGCGATAGATGAGAGGTCAGAGTAGCTTAGGATAGGAGTGACTTCAATTCATATGTGTCGCTCTCGTTGAGATAGATCTTGAGCGTTATCTTCATTGTTGCGAGTTTCGTGATTCTGGAATAGTCTGATGCATTTTTTCATCTTTATATGACTATCTTCCATTTGTTTATCTATTTCCCTCGTATAATATCATCAATGGTTGGCAATTCCAGTGTTGTGGCTGCAACATTGCGTCCAGTCTGGGTGTAACTCTGGTAAAGCAAGGCCAGAAGCCATTTCGAACTTTGATCCCGAACATATGTAGACTTGATATGCGTTGGGGCTACACTGCTGCTATTTTCTTTTACTCACGGACTATCCGTGAAATCTTTCACGATGGTGTCGCTCTCAGTGCTCGACGACAATGCGATGGCCTACTTTTCCGTGCGGAAGCAATCACCAGCCCTGCAGTATAAACCGTACAAGACATTCTATGGTCAGAAGTAACAATTGATATGATCAAGTGGTTCTTTTTCGGTCAAAATAAGCTTAGCACTTGGTTAGAGATGTCAAGAATGCTGTTGAGCGGATGGTCCTCAGAGAAGAGGTAGCCGAACGACGTTTGCTACACGCATTGAGACTATAGGATGGCCAGAAGGCATATCTAGGAAATCTTAGGTGATTATGGACCTCGGAGATATTCGTCAATTTATCTTATTCAGCGATTTCTTACATTGCTACGGTTGGTTTCCAGGCAGAGGTTCTCCCGCGTCTCTAACACCTCACTTCAATGACCTCTGCTACCGAGACCACAACATTCAAGCCACCAAGCGGAGTCGTATCTGACTGGTGTTTGGGTTCAGAGCATCTTTAATAATTGGGTTCTGCTGTATAGAGTTATATCTCATCATTCGATTACTGTAGGCATCCTTGATGAAGTAGGTATGAGAGTATGAGGACGTAAATACAGAGACTCCTTTCCAGAAACAGGCATACCAATAAAGGATAAGTCTCCAGCATTAATTGAATCTCAAAGAAATTGAATCTTTCATTGTCAATTTGCTGTTCATTCATCTGAGCTTCCATTTGGTGGTTAAAGTTTACGTATTGCCAGACCAACGCTCTGGATATATACCAAAGCTACACCACTTCCTTCAACAAATCACATCCGGTGTGGTGTATCGGTTTATCATTCCGCGTTTTCAATTACAATGTAATGAAATCCGCGGCGAGCGGGGTTCGACTCCCCGCACCGGAGATTCTTTTTCCTTTGGAAATGTTTTTTTTGCTATTATCTATTGCTTGTCATATGTTTTTATCTGTTTTTAATTATGATACCGAGTCGCGAGTGTGGCAGGTGGCATTGTTGAAGTTATCATTAAGAGGCTGGGCAAGTGATTTCACAACATCAGAACCAGTTGAGCAACCCCAGGGATGTACATACAATGAATAATTCGAGATGGTAACGAGTCTCCATTTTCGTCTATTTTATGTTCTTTGTAGGTTCTGGAATCTATTATGCCTGTAAGTCTGTAATCAATTTCATGTGTCTTTGCGATGTCAGCCTACAGCTGCTTTGTACGACTCGATGACTGTTCTGACGATGTGAAAACCTGCTTAGTTTCATGACATACAGAATAAGTATCGATTGAAGAGCTTGAGTACCCCATGGCACTATGTAAAGTACCAACCTGTGATATCTCTACCGTTCGGAGTAATGTCCAACAAGTCCAGTCTCATTCAAGAGAATTGGAAGTACAGGGTAGCGATGATGCCAGGTTGCCGACATTTTCCCGCCTCGAGTCAACCAGACATCAACCTCCGTCATTCAAATAATTGTTCAACATCCCGAGTACTTATTGAAACCTTCTGCTTCCGGAGTGACAAGTCGTCACCCTAGGAAGGCATGATAATAGACGCCTGACATGCGCGAGTTTATGGACTATGTCCACAGCGCCTTCTACGAAGCTACTGGATGGAATCGCGACAACTCGTATGCATCGCTGAATGTGACCAGTGATGGTATGAAGCCTTGCTCTTCAGTAACGCTCGGGTCCGTGTATTGACAAGAGGTTTGCAGCTCTTCTGAACTTCGAGACCCCTCGTGGGCTACGACTCACCCTATCTGCCCTCGCGAGCCCCAACTTCGCGACATCCTACCAACTTGGCTCGGTCGGCATCGTTGATGGATCCATCTCGTACCTCTTCTCATCAGTCCCGCTTCGACTTCTTTTGACACCGCAATCGGAGAATGTCAATCTACCGGAGCTTTTGCGCTCGTACAGACCTCTCACCGAACTTCCCCTCCGAACCAATCCTCTCCTCCAGGCACCGAAAGATAAACCGGAATCGTCACTTCTGTATGGTCGACTCTACCTACCCCAATCGCTACTCGAAGCTCTATTCGTCAAACGACTGTCTCCTGCGCTCCAGGTCCAGCTCAGTTCTGTATCTGCGCAGCACCTTAAGAACGGCGGCACTGTACTAGGCCTGGCGCAATATGACGTAGGAAGATATGCGCTTGAAGGACTGGCGTCCTCAGATGGAGGACTACTCGGCTTCCGAGGCGTGTATAATTTCGGCGGTGATGCCGAGAAGCCGGAGGACCAGGCTGTCAACGACAATGGAAACGCCGACAGAGAAAGGATCTATGGTCGATTCAGCACCGGTGGAGAAATCTACTACGGCACCCTGAACAAGTCGGGTGGAATCAGCGTGGGAACCCGATTTGCAACGTTACCCGCGCACAAGGGAACACCTTTATCTGCGACGTTGACATTGAATCCCTTGATGGGGAATATCAGTGCAAGTTATGCCGTGGTGGCAGGCCGGCATTGTAGTCTTGCTACGCGGATGGAGTTCAACGTATTTAGCTACGAAAGTGCTTGGGCTATTGGTATGGAGCTCTGGCGGAAACCATTTACCCGACTGGTTCTTGAGGACGAGCCAGTCATTGATGATAAAGTGCTTCTTGACGATAAACCAGAGGTGAAGCGGCCAAAGGAGCGCAGCTTTCAAGCCAAATTGGAATGGCGTCTGGACGATCCCGAACCAGTTATCGTCAAGCCACCACCGCCTCCCCCTTCACCCCCAAAAGAGGAGATAGACCCTGAAAAGCCTGGAGAGGAGAGATATGCAGGCGTACTCAAGACTCGACTTGACCAAAACATGCGAATAGGGGTGCTGTGGGAAGGGCAGGTCAAATCTCTCCTATTCAGTCTCGGAAGTTCGATCGACTTGAACAAGCTTGACAAGCCATTCCGAACGCTCGGATTGGAAATCCAGTTTTCATCATGATCGGATATTAAAACATAGGCCCTGTCATCTACGTTGACTACTGCAGGACGGCAATAGCCCACTACTGCAGTCGGCCCGTAGGATCATGTTAGCATGATCTATGTGGCAGCCATATGTGTGATGCAGCTGGAATAACGATGGTGCATATCGACGGGAATATCGACCCGGAAGGTGGTTAGGACACTGCAGATGTCGGTGTTTTGTATCGGTTAGGTTGGATGTATTATCATGAGCATCTCAATGGCGTTACCGGTTGGAGGCATTGTTTTTCAAGGGGCATAGATTTGGAATTGGCGACTGGTGGCATAGTACTTCTCCCATTACTACTGTTTATTTGTCAACTCTTCTCTGGCAGCATCCAACGTCAGCTCTTGATGGCTCTCATGTGACAATCCTTGTATAAATAACCGTTTATGCATAAGTGCAACCAACTCAAGACACAGTACACACTCATCGTCCAGCTGAACGGTTTGGAGATGCCGTCAGAGCCGATTGCAAGACCTTTTGGCGTTTTTTATTGCGTGGGCGCTTTTGGCTTAGACATGGATCATGCCCGCGCTGATTGAGAACCTTGATGGTCTCCGCGATCTCTCCGGAATGTCAAGTGTGGCTGCTGGCGTTAGCGAGCCAATAAGGTGTCTGCTGATTGATAACGGGTAATGACGCCACATCTTGAGATTGAGGCTCTTTTAAACATTGATTCCATTCGTGTGACGTTTATTGCAACCCAAAGTGACTCATGATCAGGGACAGTCATATAGAATTTGTAACAATGCTGAATATCATATGATGTTGTTCTCCTAGCAAACACACTCGTGTTCCTGTATGATAATTGTACCTGAAGAATCACCAGCCACAGCTTAGAAACTTCTCCAGCCCGAAACGGTACTAGCCGAGCTTTACGAGGCTAACATGGCCATCAAGGTCCTCACCTTAATTCGACCCACTCCCACCCTCAAACCACCACGTTCGTCTTTTTCCACGGCTCAAGATTCAGCCAGAGACAGAATGTGCTATCACATCTCAGGTCACACATTTTGGTCACAGTGGATCATGACGGTGATGCCAAGGAATGTGGCAGTTGCCGAGTTCCATGTCCCTGGGACGTGAATAACTAACTCTCCGAGTGTCACGGAAAATCGGTCATTGGAGTGAATTATTGAGGAGAGTAGCGAGTGATTAAAACACGGTTTGTGTTAGAGTTCATCCAGCGGCCCTGGGGCCGAAGAAGGCATAATGCAAAACGTTATCAGTTGTGCTGAGTTTTCTAGTTCATGACCAGAGTCTAGAAGCTTTGCATATACGAAGTCTATCACTTGATGCAATGATGTTTTGCTGTTCTACTCTCTATTTCTTAACCTTATTACTTTAACTTTAACACTCATCATAAGCATCATAAGCATATGTCCAAGAGATACCACACCTATCTCGTTAGTAGTAACTATATCTTGTCCCAAGAGACCCCTGGTCCAAGACAACCCACCCTTCAGTATCAACCATCCCACGCGCTTGCAGCTCGAACAAATCTAGTCTACAGCCTTCGGCAACTCGCTTCCGTCCGCTGGACCCTCTGTCAAGCTAAACCTGGTCAGTTCGGGTCGGTTTGCCCACTTTCTATAAGTCGAGTCTGCGCCATCAAGGTTCGTCGCGAATTTCGACTTCTCTCGTTATTTTGCACGTCACGCAACGCTCGCTGTATTATAAAAACATCGCAACTCGCATGATTAACGAGAGTTGTAATCAGCTTCAGGCCAAGTAAACAGTTCAACAATTAGCGCGCGTCTTGGCGTTTCGGCATCGTTCGAATCATACAGCGCGATTATCCTTGGTCGCTTCCTTTTTAGGGAACAACGCATCTATATAATCCTTGGCTTCGCATCTTTGCGCCTTGGCATTTGACGACATCTTTTCCGACTACAACCTCACATCACCTATTACCTACAGGCCCGCACCTCTTTTCTGGGTCTCGCACTTCCTATAAGACTCTCCTAGCTGCATCTTTACCTTTATCCTTCTCGACATCCTTTAATCGACAGAATGGCCGACGCTGATACCTGCAGCGGCGAGGCCGTCGATCTCGGCCGACGAGGTCTTCGAATTGGCTCCATCTTCATCATCATGGCCTCTTCGGCTATCGGCGCACTCTTGCCCATCTTCCTGGCACGCCAGAAGACGATCCCTGTACCCAAGATGACCTTCTTTATTTGCAAGTTCATCGGTACTGGAGTCATTATAGCGACAGCTTTCATGCACCTGCTTGTTCCCGCTGTCGAGAACTTGACCGACCCCTGTCTCGAAGACCGCCTGGGTGGTTACGATTGGGCTGAAGCTATCGCGCTCATGACTGTCATTGTCATGTTCTTTGTCGAAATGCTTGCCGCTCGTCTCAGCAACGCCGACATGGAGCACAACCACTCAATGGAGATTGACCACGAGCTCGATCCTGCTATGGACTTTATCGCCAAGAAGCAGCCAAGCAACCCTGACATCGAGAACGGTGACCGTAGGGGGTCTGGCTATGCCCCTGGTGGTGACAGCCACCTCGCTCACGGTCGTGAGCACAAGGAGGGTGATGCTCAGGGCGGACTTGCTGGTCAGCTGCTCGCTATCTTCATTCTCGAATTCGGTGTCGTGTTCCACAGTGTCTTCATCGGTCTTACTCTCGGCACGATCGCCTCCGACGAGCTTACCGTTCTCTTGATTGTTCTCGTCTTCCATCAGATGTTCGAGGGTCTCGGTCTCGGTTCTCGTCTGGCTGTCGCCCCTTGGCCCAGTAACCGACAGTGGATGCCTTACCTGCTCGGCTGCATCTTTGCTCTATCAACTCCCATTGGTATCGCGGCTGGCATAGGAGCCAAGCCCAACAACGCCAACGACCAGAAGCTTACAAACGGTATCTTCGACGCTATCAGTGCTGGTATCCTCATGTACACTGGTCTTGTAGAGCTCCTCGCCCACGAGTTCATGTTCAACCCTTACATGCGCAAGGCCCCCATCAGGATTCTGTTGCTCGCATTTGCCTGCGTTGCCTTCGGTGTCACTGTCATGGCTATTCTTGCCAAGTGGGCTTAGAGGAGATCGTGTGGAAGAATGGTTAAAATGGATATTCTCGAGGTGTATACCCGAATAAGATTGGGTCATAATAAACTCATTTGGCATTGCGTTAGACGGATAGAATTGATACCTGGTCTGTTTCTTCGACCCTGTTACTGTTAGTTATGGCCAGGAAATAGAGCCTTTTTCCTTCAACGCT
This sequence comes from Fusarium xylarioides, assembly GCA_013183765.1. Taxonomy (NCBI): domain Eukaryota; kingdom Fungi; phylum Ascomycota; class Sordariomycetes; order Hypocreales; family Nectriaceae; genus Fusarium; species Fusarium xylarioides. The sequence goes on along the minus strand of SRZU01000134.1, from coordinate 157,254 downwards.
TGAAGCCGATGCACAGTGAATCTCCTCATGTTTGCCTTGTTGAAGATTGTGAACAGCAAGTGACGTAGACCAAATAAAAGTTCCGACGTGGAACCACGTGAGAGTGAATAGTTGCACATATGCCACAGATGATCGGGACCCAATCACTTACATGAATATCTGCCTAATTTGGACATTGGTTCAACCCCGGTGGTGATGTTCAACCTGAGGGCTCCACTCAATTATACAGTACACACACGCAAAACACTGTATTGGGCACTGTACATGGAATTGCGGGGCCCGCCAATCAAACCCGAAGATTTAAGAAAATTCCTTGTGTGCTTGCAAAATAGGGCAGGAAAATTAAGCGACCAAGTTGAGATTTCGATCACGATTCTAGCAAAGTGAGATCTTTGAGCTCAACTATCGCGACGCTTCGACAACCACAACCATCGACCAAACTCCCCTTTCACCCACCCAACCCCAACAATACCGCAAAAATGGCCGGCGGAGTTACCGTTCGCGATGTCGATGTAGGTACTCCCTGAAAAACAAAAACCCATCACAGGAACCGAAATACACTCCGAAAATATCACACGATCTCTACTCGACGACTTGGCGACGCAATCTTCCACGAGAACCGCTTGCCCGCCATGGCGCTGACGCAGCGCGATGATTATATATATACCAAATATTAATTGAAACGCTGTGTCGGCTGCTGTGTTCAATGGGCTGGGTACAAATGGGATTGAGGAGCAGGCGCGAGGGAGTCGAAAGACTTCTGACGACGGAATCATGCTAATGGGTTTTGTGACTGCAGGCGCAGAAGTTCATCACTGCCTACTCTGCTTTCTTGAAGCGTCAGGGCAAGCTTCCCATCCCCGGTAAGACACCTTGGAACCTCTAGATAATTGTGAAATACTGACTTTCTCAGGTTGGGTCGATACCGTCAAGACTGGTCCTGCTAAGGAGCTCCCCCCCCAGGACATTGACTGGTTCTACGTCCGTGCCGCCTCCATCGCCCGCCACGTCTACCTCCGCAAGACCGCCGGTGTTGGCCGTCTCCGCAAGGTCCACGGCACTGCCAAGAACCGTGGCAGCCGTCCCTCCAAGCACGTCGATGCCTCCGGCTCCGTCGACCGAAAGGTCATGCAGGCTCTTGAGAAGATCGGTGTCCTTGAGCAGGATGAGGACAAGGGTGGCCGCCGCATCACCCAGGCCGGACAGCGTGATTTGGACCGAATTGCCCAGACCACCGCTGAGGCCGAGGAGGAGGAGGATGACGAGTAAACTAAAAAACTGGCGGTTTCCGGTCAAAGTCAAAGGTAGCAATGGCAATGGAATTGGGCGTTGGGTCATAGATTTTGTCATGTATGAATGAGATTCCCCCGACACTGGGTCATTCGGTTTGGTCAAATTGGACCCGTCCAACTTGTCGTTCATTATATGGTCGATCTGCTCTTGTGAATGTGTATCCTGAATGTGCTTGTGTGTTTCATGCTCGTAGTCTTGAGTCCAGTTGTGAAGTAATTTTCCTTACCCCTCTTTATCACCTCTTCTCAGCATGATCTCTCGTTGACCTCCTTTCGACCACCACCTCCTGGAGATAGGGTCAACGAGGCAAATCTTTACATACCCTTTCTCCTTCCCCCTTTTTCATTCCTGTTTATCTTCAACATATCATGAGATATTCTCTGATCTCAAGTATTTCTCTTTTAATTTTCGCAAAGTGAGGCTATCGCGAGTTCTCTGACTTGGTTTCTTTCAAAGCGCCGAGCTTTTCTATTTGCAACTCCATTTCCACGTGTTACGAGTCACGAATTACAAGTTACGACTTAGTACTGGTTCTCTCTGTTTGATCTCGAAGAATAACCCTCATATTGTCAGTTATGGCCCGGCGTTGAAGAGTTGTGCGAGTTCCTCTCAAGAGCACAACTTGTGCAAGGGAAATCGTCATATTTATCCACCTTCATTGAAGCATCCCTGAATCACGATGCGTTTTATCCTTCACTCTCTTCACTAAAATCTGCTTCTCGAGTGGAGTGATCTGTAAGTGTGTTACAACTTCAATTCCAAGTCCTCGACTCCTTCATGAAACTCATACACTACTTCAAGGCACTTATACACCTTTCACTCACAGGCACCACTCCCCTTTCCAAATTTTCAAAATGAACACACCGCAATCAGAAGCGTCAAGCTCGGAGGAAGTTGAAGAGGTTCTTCCAGTCTTTGTGTCTGCTATCAGCAACCCATCACCCCTTATATACTTCTACCATGTCATCGACCCCGACACCACGAAACTTACTGTTCAAGTTCTGGGGGCTAATATCTCCTTCGTCTTCAGCCATCGTCGAGCAAAGACCGTTCTTAACAGATCCACAATCGAAACGCAACTCGAAAACAAAACCACAGGGTTCATTTCCATAGTGTCTGCAACATCTCAGCGTGTTGTCTTAGCGGCAGCTGAATCAGGTCATGGTCTTGGAAAATACGGCGATGTATTGGACAAGAAGAAAGGCATTCTTCCAAATAGTATTTGGACCAGGCGAGTCGTGTCCATGGGTAAGGCCCTTGGTTTGAACATGAGAAGTCCGTTTGACGACAGCACTAGCCGTAGAGCGGAACACACTGAGGGTATCTTTCGTGGGTCTCACGTTGAAGTCAAACTCGCCGTTCATGGTATCTGCGCTCTCCTTCAGACTTTCGAGATCACAAAAGACTTTAACAACGTCACGATGAAGCAACTGAACCGACTTCGACAAGCTCGCTGGGAAGATGGATCTCGTCCAGTTCTCGAAGTGTATTTCTCCCGAAAGTATTGCAAACCCTGCAAGTCTCTTGTGCAGAAACTGCAAGATGCAACTGGAGTTACCATAAGACTTGTATGGAAGCCTCGCCTCGTGATGAAGACATACATCATCAGACCAATCGATCGAAACCGAAAACCTGGCGAGCCTCTACGAGCACAGGAGTTTGAGCCTCAAGACTACGACTTTGGAGATATTCTGCCGGATGATTCTGACATAGAAGTCATATCCGATGATGAGGATGCCAAAGAAGAGGTTGACAAGATTGACCTTACCCACATTCGATCGACATCGCCAATTTCATGGAATCAAGAGATCAATGATTATCTGGATGGTCTCGCTTATAGAGTAGGCCAGATGCAAGACTGCCCAGAAGGTGCCAGATCAGCTATCGTCGAGTTTGCCAGTATCAGAGTCAACGCCAAGAAGTCTCTCGATGCTGCAAAAGTCAGCAAGCCCCTACCAGCGACGCCGGTCATAGAAGCACCAGCAGGTTTCCTTGAGGGTGACGATCGACAGCGGCAACGACACACGTTTCCTCGTGCGCAGAAAAGACTGTGTCGTGGACCACGCGATAGGAATGACTCTAGACCGAGGAGTGCTTCTCCCAGACGCCGGGCGCAGTCAGTCAGAGACCGCTCACCACGACGATACAATTTGGGACCGTTGGGACGCCATTTAACGGAAGCTCCTCGAGAGAGGTCTTTGGCTAATGCCACTTCACGATCTCGCTCTTTTCGCTAATTCAATGTCATCAAATGACCAAGGGTGTTCAACGAGAATCCTTATAGGACAAAGCATACGGCAACTATCTGAGTGCTGTTGAACGACACCGAAATTCTGTCAAGGCGCAACAAGTTTTTGGAAGGCTGAGGCTAACAATGTCTGTGTGAAATGAAGAATCTACTATACTTCTCAAATCGCGAAACGGGAGGATACTGCAAGGATCTATCACGAAAGGGGGAAATTTTGTCAGAAGATCACAGGATCGATGTATCATCAAGTTCATGATTTCACGGCATTATCTTAGTTTTGGTAAAACTTGCTATCAACTGTTTACCTTGTATCCATGTGTGTTCGTTTCTTCTATTATTCGTGAGACCTTCACTTGTGTATCACTTCAACCCGTATTACTTCATATCCTTTCCAGCGCTCTCCTGTAACAGCTTCTTGAACCCATCTGCCAGTTCTTTTATCACCACATCTACATCAGGAGCTTCAGGTCCCTCCTCAGCTTCCTCAATTGCTGCTTGAAGGGCTTCCTCTCTCGCCTTTTCCGTGCCTTCAACTCCAATCTTGCCCATTGTGAGAGCATTCTTGACATCCTTTCCATGTCTGACGGGCCCCTTTGGCTTTTCTGGTGTTATAGCCGTGTCTTCTAACAGACTCTGCCATCGGGAGAGATACATGCCTGGGCCTGACATGTTACCTGATTCTGAATCATCAGAGTCGATGATACGCTGTAGGCGGCAGAGAGAAAGGGCCTCGACTTGAGCAAGGTATGCGGCGTGGTTATCCAATGCATTGAGAACGTCCTTTTGAGACTTCTCAGGAACCGACTGGAATAACTTATTCAGTTGGTCGTCCATGGAACTCACATCAACGGTACCATTGCTCGCCTGCTCCCCAGCATCTGCATTGCTCTTCTGCACAGGCTTCCTTTCCTGGTGAAACTTTAGTACGGCATCGTTGGTCCATTTCTTCATCTCTTCCCAAACATCAGGACATGATGCCGCAAACGCATGAACCCATCTATACATGAGCTCTCGGTTTCTCATGAAAAGGCCAACGTAATCGTCCACAGTTGGCATGCTGCCGTCCTTCTTCGGCTTACCAGCCTTGATAAACTCATCGATGAACAATTGACCCGCTTCGACATGCTCCCGCAAATCTATCTGGGAGTGTACCATGCGGATCATAGGTTCATAGGCGGCAAATAAATCCTTGATAGTCGCGGTAAAGAGATCAGGGGGCTGACGACAGAAGGCTGTTGTGATGCTTTCACGATCGCGCACGGAGAGAAGAGCAGAATAATACTCGAGACACTGCGCGTGCTTCTGATCATCAAGCTGAGTTGCTAATGTGGGATTGGACCCGTTGAAAATGGCGGTGATAATCGACTGAGCATGTTCCTCGCTGGCATGACGAACCGTCTTATGCTCATCGCGACTCATAGCGATATACTGACGAATAGCCTCGAGCATTTCGTCACTCGGTCGATCCTTAGCTCTCTCAACCTTGTCTGCACTCTTTCGAAACTCTCCAGCATCCCACGACAAAACTAATGAGATGATCCGCTGTAAGAGGTTCATGCCATCGTCGGCATTGGCGGTCAAGCCGATCCAGTTGGTGACGCTCGTAACGCTCAACTTTGCAAGGAGTAGGCGCATCATGGCGCTAATCATACTAGCGGCATTGCCCATCCGTAAAGTCTGCTTGACCATCTTGTAGGGGATGAGGTTGTGGACGTTTTCGAGGAGTTTGAGGAGGTATTGGCCTTCAGGGGAGAGGACAAAGATGTGGTGGATGAAGGTAGCGAGGCTTTGGATTTGTTAGCGGGAGGTGGTAGAGAATATCTCATGTGGGACTTACTGGATGATGGCATATTCAGCTGCTGCTCCAATAACTGGAGAATGACTCTCAAGATTTGAAGTTTTGCTGAAATGATCAAACATCTCATCTGCCAAACCTCCATATACCAAGCCCTCAACAACATCATCCCACGCCTTTACCAGGTCTGCGGCCTTGGTCCGATCGTACTCAACCTTCTTATCCGAAGACTTATCAGGTCGATTTGTTTTCTTGACACCGCCAAGAACTCCTCGACCAACCATTTCAAGGAGTCCACTCGACCCAGTCGCAAGCACCTTTCTCGTCCCCAAAGCACCCTTATCATAGCTCTCTGAAAGTTCTGCCTCTCCGAGTCTCGTCAACACGCCTTGTACTCTAAGAGACCAAAACTCGCGTGGTAGATCTCGCACACCCGGAAGTTTTAGAATGAATCGCGTTAACATGGTATGAAGAATAGGTGATGAAGAAGGTTGCTTATCGTCATCATCGCTAGGAGTTTCCTTGACCTCTTTCGCAGCTCCTTGCTTTGGCGTTCCGGGCCTTGAGCTCACAGGCGTTCCAGCCCAGCTTCTCCATCCTGTGCTTGGGGGTGCACTTTGTGTAGTTTGAGGTTCAACCGTTGCTCTTGAGAAAGGATAGCCATAGCCTGTGACTGCATCTGGATACTTGAAGCTCTGTATTTCTGCGTATGTTTCGTGGTGCGTGAGGATATCAAACAAGGCATGCACCTGCTCAGGTGCGAGATTTGTAGACGTCATGATAACTCATGTCACATCGAGGGCATGCGGCGTAGAGAGGGAGGGAGATGAGTCCTAGTAAATAGACGTGTGAGATGTTATTTTTCAGTGGCTTTTGATGAATGTGATGGGATGCTCCAGTGGTCTCAGTGGATACAGTGTCTGTTGCGATAAATATCCACTGACTTTTAGTGGAGGATTTATTGTTGAACTTTAGATCAATGAATAAGTGAATGAGGCCTCAAAGGGCAAGAATCATGGAGTGCCATGAATGCCATACCTTCATGGTGTGGTGACGTAGTCTTGAGGCTGTACTCGCTAAGCCTTTTCTGTACAACCCCCACTATGATCGTTGGCGTTTGATTACAGCTTCATGTTTACCTCATTCTATACATCTTGTTCAACGGTGTGGCCTTTCATCGCATACAAGGTCGTCTAATGGAATTCAGAGACGACTTATTGGTTTGTTCAACCGTCGGGCCCGTTCCAACGCTGTAAATCACGCCATCATATCACAATGGAACAGAAACATTCAAGGTAGAGAAGTCAATTTCAACTATCAACCAGTCGTGTATACCCTCGTAACAAAGGAAACGGCCGTCACATCACTAATTAATAAAACCTGTAGTTTTCCCTAACCAAGCACAATCCTCGCATCGTGCTTTATCCGCCCATCGTCATTGCTTCCAGTGTGGTATCAAAAACAAAGAGAATAAAGACAACTCAAGTACATGAGCATGGGTATAACGTCAACGATCCTCCACTATTATTTTTCCTGTGCCTAATTGGCATATCTGCCACATTGAATTTAAACGGGGTTGACCTGGCCAGTGGGCAGGCCGGTCTGACCGTTGGTGAAACCAGCAGGGTGCTTGCCATTAACAGCACCGTTACCGACCTGGAGACCGTTGCCACCGTTCAACGCACCATTACCAGTGTGGGTGTTACCCCCAGCAGGGTAGAAGTCGTAGTCAGCGTTGGAAGTGTTCTTAGGTCCAAGATCTGACACGGGGTGGGCCTTGCGCTGGATCTTGGGAGCGGAAGGAATGTCAGTGCTCTTCTTGGCGGAGCCGATAGAGAAGACAGGACTCTCCCACTTGTCACCCTTGCGGGCAAGCTCCTTGTACTCGGTAGCCTTGGTGCTAATGCCACCAGGGAGGTCGATGTTGGGGAAGATGCTATCCTCCTTGGTCATGGCAATGTTGGCCTTCTTATCAGAAGCAGCCGCCTCAGCCTTCTTCTTGCCCTTAGTGAACTGTTGCTGAGCAGCAGTGTAGTAGCGGTTGTAGATGTTGGGAGCGTTCTCGGGGTTGCTCTTGGCCTCAGCAGCAGCACGGTCAGCCTCCTGTTTCACCTGGAACAGCAGCTGGTCGAACTTGTTGCACTGGTCCTTGATAGCCTTCTCAACAGCCTTCTGCAGAGGAGGGCGAATGACCTTGAGCATGAAAGGCTTGAACAAGGAGAAGAGCAGCTTATGGTTCGACCTCTTGACCTTAATCTGGAGCTTGTTGAAGTCAACATCGACCTTCTCAACCTTGAAGTAGTTCTGGCGATCCTTCTTGTCGGCGGTAGACACCTTCATCTTGAAGGAGAAGCCATCACCCGGGAGAATGATATCAGCAACGCCAGTATCGGTGATGGAAGGGAAGCCTTGCTTGCGCTTGATGTGGAAGCTCACATCACGAAGATCCATCTGGATGCCAGCAACCTTGACCTCAACGGTCTGGTGGTTCTTGTTGGCGATCTTCTTGCGGCCCCATCGGAAGTAGTGCTCGCTGGAGACCTCAAAGATGTTGGGGGCAAAGTTGTCACTCTCGAGGACTAGGTTCTCGATGATAGCATCAACCTGAGAGTCGGTGTACTCAATTCGGGGAATTGGGATGTAGGCAATGTTCTCGAGGGCGGCAGGAAGAATGACGTCCCTCAAGTCCTTGAGCAGATGAGGCTTGAAGACAGGCTTGCCATCCTGGTCGTTGCCAAGGTCCTTGAACAGCTTCTGGAGAGACTCGGCAAAAGCGTGGTTCTGAGGATCCTGGTCGAACTGGTCGGCAAGGAACTTGATCTCATCGACAACACGGTCAGTGTGGCCGCGGTATTTGTTGCGGAGGAGATATCGCCCCTGGTCGTAGAGCTGATCCCACTCACGAGTGGACTCATCCTCGAGGATGTAACCCTGCTGGAGGAGGCATCGGCGGATGTAAGAATCCATAGCCTTGAACCAATCCTTGAGCTCACGGTCGTTATCAGCGTCACGGTAGATCTGGCCGATGGCTTCCCAAAGATCCTCAGTGGAGGTGCCGTTGGCGAATCGCTCAATGATGGTGCGGAGGTCACGCTCGGCGGCAGAAAGGCCACCGCGTGCGTCCTTAGCAGTATCGGTAGAGCCCTGGCCAAGAGTGCGGCCGTGGCGGCTATAAGTCTCAGCCAGGCGAAGAAGAGTCTGAATGGCCTGAGAGTAGTCCTCGTGCTGCTGACACTCCAGAATCATCTTCTTGAGACGCCAGATGGTCTGTTCCTTACGCTCCTGAGGCATCTTCTTGTCGAAGTAGTTGCGGGCCTTGCGGCGGTACTCCTCGTTGCGCTGCAGGATGTTCTCCTTGGTCTCGGGGTCGACCTTGTTGTCAAGCTTGGCCTCAGCAGCCTGCTTAGCGGCACTCTTACCAGCCTGGGGGTCGGTCTGGCGAGCGGCGTCACGAGCAGCGTCGGTTGAAGCAGGCACACTGCCAGTCTCGGTACCGGTGGTGACCTGAGGGTATGTGCCCTGCTGAGCATTGGACTGCTGGTTCTGCTGGAGCTGTCCTGGAGCGGCAGCGTTGATACCAGCGGAAGCGACGTCCTTGGCATCCTCCTTGGGGTTTCCACTGTAGAAACCCTTGGCCTGCTGCTTCAGGTTGTCCTTGGAAAAGTCAGGAGCCTCATGCCAGACATTGTCCTGAGCAGGCTCATCGATCTGTCGGAGCTGTTCTTGAGAGGGGCGGACACGGGCTGCGGCGTTGGTAGCAGCATCGCCAGCCATATCGCGGAAGAGGACTGTGGCATCAGAAAGAAGCTTTCGGAACTGTCCGTTGGTGATGAGAAGCTGGCCAAGGGTTCTCAAACCCTCAAGAGCTTGGTCACCATCCTGTTTGGCAGCGTCCTTGCTGATGGGGGCATTGGGTGTGTTGACACTCTTGGGATCGAATTGAGTGGTCTGCCAGATGAAATCCTGGATCAGGTTGCCCTCGTTCTTGGAGAGAAGGAGGTGCTTGGCTTGCTGAATGGCGTTGGCGGCATCCTTGACGAGCTCTTGACCCTCAGCGGAGAGCTTCTCGTGGCGACCAGAGAGGGCGCGAGAGGCGAGAAAACTGCTTAGAGCGACATCGATTTGGTCGTTCTGGAGGAGAATGCATTAGAATGTGAGGAAGAACGGAATCGCGCAGAGAATACTCACTGAAGGAACCTTGCCATTCTGGAAGGCAGAAATGATACCATAGACTTGGAGCTTTCGGTTGACATCGGCCTCCTTCGTCTTGATGTCTGTAGGTTTGTTGACGTCTGGGGCACCGGGCATAATGGGCAAAAGTGTATGGGGTATCTCGTTATTAAGCCGTTATGCCACCGGAAAGTATGACGTTAGAAATGTTAGGACGGTAACTCTTTTTTTTTTAGAGTTGAGTTGAGGTGACGATGATGTAGTGGATAAGAGACGAGACAGAAGTCGATCTTATTATGAGAGAGGTAGGAAGCGATGCGTTGCGAAGCGTAGCGTAGACGTAGGTAGCAAATGAAGAAGCTGTTGTTTGGTATCCTCTGGTAAGGGATGGGTATCACAAAGCAGTTGGGTATTGTATTAGGTAGGAATTGGTATTGGACGGGGTATGAAATAGAGAAAGAGCTCCTGGTACGAGGCAGGAGAGAGACAGGATTAGATATACTTTTCTAAGGGAGACTGCCCGTGACAGGCAGGTACGAGAGTTACACGGTAATGGCTGGATCCGGGCAATGGTTGGCTTGTCCTTGGCTGGGCTGGGCTGGGCTGGAGAAAGGGAGTGTAGTGTGGTCAGTGACGTTGACGTTTGCTAAGGGCGACGATGTTGATCGAGGACGTCATCGGTCGATTCACAAAAAGATGCCCTCCACTGTGTTGACCAGGCCCAGCGCCAACGCACGCTACTGGCCAGGCCACAGACCAATTTTACAATACAGGTACCTCGATGCGCTATCGTTTCTGAACAAGGCACTCTCCCTGGGCACTGGCATTGGCGCTGGCATCGGCATACATTCATTGAATCACTGATTTCTGCTAACCCCCCTGCTTGGCTATGACACTGAAATCCGGAGCGAACCCTACGGCCAAGCAAGGTACCCTCCAACTTGAGCAGGGGTCGAGCAGATGATCGAGCTGCAAACAAGCGGAAAAAAGGGAAGGGAAAATGTACCAGGGCAGCAGCTGAAGATAACAAGGGTGGGCTCTAGACTCTTTTGCATTACGATGATGATGCTGTTTGATCCTCAATTAGAGGCGTTTCGAAGCGCCAGGGGAGACGGTTAAGCCTCGATGTTTATACCCTTCGTGATGCTACCTCGACGACGATCTAGACCTCTTGACCAGCAACAAGATGACAGCCGTTGATAATCGCAAGCCACGGCTTACTCTTCGCTGCTGGTGATATTATTCATTGCATTCACTGTCTAAATAATGGGCCCATAAAGAAGGTTGCCCCAGGCAAACCCATCAAATGTTGCGACATGTCTCACAGACCCCTGGCTGGTTCGCTGAATCAAAGCCTGGTAAGACAGCACTACGGGCACCAGTCTAGTCAAATGCAAGGTGCATTTTTCTCTCTTTCATCTGCTTGCTCTGCCAAGGATTGGCCGGTGGTGCAGGTCTGACTTTGTACGTCTTGTCTTCCTGAATTCTTGTGTTTTGCGTGCTGTTACTGAATCGAAGAGAGTGACATGGGATTGGCATTGACTTTGGCATTTGACTCTGACGTTGTATCTTCAGAATTTGATACCTTCTTATTCCCGAGGTCCTCTCCGGATCGCCAATGTGGATTCCGTCGATGATCTGCCCTGTCCCATGATATAATGGGATCCCACCCTGCATTGCAGTTCAGAGCTGATGCTGAAGGAATCGACAAGGATGTCAATGAGCCTCCGATATCTCTTCTGCCCGTCAACTAAAAAACAAGGATGCCCGTTCTTGGCTGGAATGATGAATTTTAAAGCTGGCCGATGGAGCTGGGAGAGCTGTTATTGTTTAGCTCGTTCCCCACGTTCTCCACTGACTTTTAACATGATGGCCTCATAGGGAAACCCCAGCTCCTGAGCTCATGAGCAAATCGTCATAGCTCAATTTCCAGACCCAATGACACGTAATGGCCTAATTTGACGTTTTGTTGATTGAAGTCGACACATCGCGTGCCCTGATTTTCCCCCTTCATTTCCTAATTCTATACGGCTGCTGTACGAGACTGGGTTGGTAGTAGGTTAGACTAATCTCCAGGTTAATTAACTGGCCGCGTGGGCTGATCTTGATCGTGGCCAATGCCGCGATCGTGTCAAAGCTTTCGTTAGCTCAACGTTAATGTGAGCGCTTCATGACGTCACATCATAGCTTGAGCTCCCAAGAAAAAAGAGAACCGACGTCAGGTCTGCTAGGGTATCATCACAACCCAAAATCGGCATCAGGATGCCATGAATTAGGAAAATTTCGAAAAGAAGATGGTGTCGAGCTACGGCAAGGATTGCATCGAATCTGGCAACTGGATACGGCATATCCAACAGCTGGCCGATATCATCCATGGACCTCCTCTCTTCAGTCACATCAACAGTGCATCAGTGCTGTCGAGGCAATTCCCGCGTAAAACAACCACAACCACAGCATGTGATGAGTGGGAGAAACTGAGACGTCGATCCGATGAGTTTCGTACCGAACTGTAACCAAGGGTGACTGACGTCTTGGCCGTGTTTCGTCAGTCAGGTTTAGCTTTGAGCCACTGAACGCATCAATGCATCCCTCCCATCACATTCTGTCCACACAAGCAGCGTGCGTCTCTTTTTAGCTAGGTAGCTACTTCAATTTACTCCTCGTGTTTCTTGACAGGAAAAAAGGACCGGCAAACGGAAAGAAATGACTTTTTGAGTTTGAATTTTATCCTACATAATACCGATTGATCTCCCCAGGCTAAATTTCCACGCATCGCTTTTCCCTCTCAGGTTGTCCTGTGCTCGGCTGCTAGGCGATCGTTGCCCAGTCAAGCTCGAGCCACAACGTGCTCAGTTGTACAAGCGTAGCATCTAGATTCCTGCAGACTCATCATCTCCGTCTTTTTGAACTGCCATGGGTAACACTGCCGATGGCTGGACGCGGCACATGGCTACAGGCTATGCAAGCTTCCATCTGCTACAGGGACAAAAAGTATCATTTATAATGCAGTGTCTCATTGTGTTCCTGTCCGTAGTATCTTTTGAGGGAGGCATCCAGTTCAGATGAACAATCGGTCTCTAGGGTAATTCTCGTTGCCAAGCCGACATGTTGTCGATTTCGCGACATGCTCTGGCTAGTAAGACTTTGTTTATGGTCACAATGTATGGGGAATGCGTGAAATATGCCTTTCTCTCCAGTCTAGTCTTATTTGACGCGTGATTGTCTTAACTGTGCCGTATAAAGCGAGAATATCTATCTATTCATAACTGTTGAACTTCAGCCACCAACACCAACGGATGCCAAGAAGCACAAACAGATAACACTGTACTTACTAACCACCCAATCCAATGAAAGGATTTCCCGCTGTCAATAACGTCACACATTCTCATCATGAGGTGTATAAGAATATAACCAATAGCTCTTTGTTGCTGTCGGGTTTTACGCTTATCGATAAGGTAGGCGATCCTCCACTTATTTTATCCACCTTGCTTGCTCGCCTAGATCTGTTTCTGGATAAAGCGAAATTTGTTGATTAGTGAATCATCAATTGGGGAGGCTATTGACTGGGCAGGCCGTATTGCAATCTACTGACTTCTAGGAAGTAGTCATGCCATCGAGAACACCTTCTTAGGGACTTGAAGACCAAACACCTAGCTTCCCATACTGATGGAAGATGGAGGAAGAATGCACTTTTGAGACCCTAAGCGCAGATAAAAGTAAAGATTGCTGATTTCACCTCTGAACGCCATCAATGCCGTTTCGTTATGCTACATGCATTCCCATAATCCCAGTGTCATTCCTTTTCACGATGTTGGTTCTTCAGTCTTTGATCCAAGGTCGTTGAAAACGCTAGCCTTGACCTGATTAGCAACCAGACCAGACCTCTCCTTAGATGAAATGAGGCTGGCTTCCCTTGCCAGCTTGTCCATGGCCTTGTCGGAACCCTTATGGCTCGTACCCATCATGCCTTGTCCAGTTCGGCTTCTCGTGATGCCTGTCGTCGCTTCCTTGATCTTAGAGCTCAAATCGAGCATCTGCTTGTTGCCATAGTCGCGGTTCGTGATCAGTGGGTTCTGGCTAAGAGTCTGTACCCAGTACTTGTGCCAGAGGAGCTCAAGGAGATGCGAGTCGAGAGAGCTCTTGAAATGGGACACTTCGAGACTGTAGTAGCGGCCTGCATGAGCACCAAACTCGGCAGCCTTGGCGAGCGGCACTGCCTGGAAGCCATCAGAGGTGACTGTGCCGGCCTGGTGGTCCTCTGGGTAGGTTCTGAAAGCGCCGATGTCGACCTTGCCTGAGTTGATAGTACGGTCGGGGTCGATAACGACGGCAAGGAAAGGATCTTGCCATTTCTGCTGCATGGCCTCTGTATCGACATCGATACCGCTCAGCCAGCATCCGTAGCCTGGGTGGCTGTGGTACCAACCCACCACGTTCTCCTGTCGGCCCTGCGCTCGACATAGATCAAGATACTCGACAAGATATTCGTTCGCTTCGCCTTGGGCGTTGACACGAGTCTCTGTTCCTTCAACGGGCAGTCGGAATGCATCGGTGACGATAAATGTGTCCTGGTGGGTGTAGCCTTGCATCAAGCCCATGACTTCGAGGTTGCCGCCGGATCGCGCGTGTATTGTCATTTTTATAAGAGCAGTAGCGCTTATTCGTACATGCTTGAAATAGTCTGGTGTTTGCTTCCATGCCTTCTCGTTGTTTATGGCCTTCTGAGCATCGGCGTCGAAGTTGTAGAGAGCGTCGCGTTTGGGATCGACTAGCTGGACATTGTTGCCCAACTCTGGGACATATGTTAGCTACAAAGTTATGCAGGTTTTAATAGTGAGACATACCCCAAGCCTTCAAAGCAGATGCCTCCATCGTGAAGACTCCGAATGTTTGATAAGGTGCGAATGTAGAGTGTGAGACACAGCAAGTTGACGTTGGTTCCAGGCAGACAGGGTGCCCCGCCCCTTATCGATAAGAGCTACGTAAAGGTACCTAGGTACCTATGTTAGTACATTGATATTCACGGAGGAGCCCTGGAGTCAATCTTGAACATTCCATCTTATTTTAAAACTCTAATTAGTGAAGAGGTTTATGATATATCTCTAATTTATTACTCTGCTGTGTTTCATTGCTATCAATTTGGTGTTTTTTTAGCGTATGTGCCTCTCCTCATTTTTACCAGGGAGACATTAGGGGGATGCAGCCACTGCATATAAATGGTACAAATAGACCAAGCATGTAAATTATGAAAAAGAAAAAGCAAAGGTGAAGAGAAAAGAAACCTCGCAGAAATTATGAGCCCATAGAATGCTAAGGTAGTTCACTTGAGATTTATTGTTGCCTCACTCGTTTTTCGTTGCGACCTAGGAATTCTATGAACATACAAGCACTTGCTCGCATGCACAACAACAAACGAAACACGAAAGTCAAATGCGGACCTCAGTCCCATGTAAGAGCGGGCAGCTTTGGAGACTTTGGTGTCATCCTGCTGAATGCATTCTATGGGTTCATCATTGGCGCGACTGTTCAGTGGTAACTTGTGATATATGACTGCCCGCTCAGATGTGAGTGAAGGAGAAAGGGAACCAACAGAGGAGAGAGGCGTTTGGTGGTTATATGCACACATGAAAAGTATATTTTCTAAGATGAAACTGTAAGTGCTCCAGGCAGCAAAGCTCGCAAAAGCCTAAAAAGCAACGAGAGCTAATCCGTGGCACGGCATAGTTGGAATTGGTGTTCATTCACTCGATATGATACATCACAGTAGGCCTTTCTGAAGCGACTCTCGCACGGGACGTGCAATGAGTCAAGATGGATGGCTTCTCCTATTATCCTTTCTCCATGACTTCCCCTTTTTCTCTCAGCATCTTTATATATTCCCTTTACCCAAGTGTTGATTAGCTGTGTTTACCCTCAATTTGTGTTCCTCATACTGCACTGCGTTGCCTTGCGACCTGATCCAATCTATTACTAACCCTGTTCAGTTGGATCATAAGGTTCAAGGCAGCAGCGNAGACTTGATTTTAAGGTTATTGTGTTTTTTGGCGTAGTGTATGACGCCTTGTATTGTGATATGCTGAAAATAAGCATTATATTGTGTTATCTCATTATATGAGACCCTATTAGCTATACCTCGCGTATTGCTGCAGAGACATTTTGACTTTTCAATATTCCCTTTACTCCCTGACCGTGCCATTGCGAATAGGCCTCACTGCTCTATAGTATCAATGAGCTTGAGCATTTCCACTGTTTCGATCGGCCCTACTATCTCGCTCTCTAACTTCACCTAACGTCCCCGACCAGGTGTTATGCTCTTGAGCGGATTTGTGAGCTGATCTACGGTGTCGTAAACATTACACGGAACTACGACTCTCAGTTGAAGGTGGGTGATGATGCAGACGATGATCACACTGAGGGTTCAGAGCCCAACGATGAGATATTGCAAGCGACCGTGCCGCTCACTCAGCACAAGCTGACCTCCCTGTACCTCTCTTAAGAATTTCCACAACTTTGGCCCGGGATCACAACGAAACCCAGCGATAACGACAGATGAACAATACCGAGACTGTACCTATGTTTATCCAAGTCACTCTAGATCTCTCAACTAAGTTGGGTACTGCACTAGCAATGCATGGGTAGAAGATGTTTGCAAATCGGCGCAGTGGGGACAGGGTTAAGAAGAAACTACAAGGGAAGAATTGACTGAATTGTTCGTGCCTCAGTGACCACACAAGCGGGCAGGATATAATCCCTCTGTTTTGTGAATCTATCCGTGGATAGGAAAGCTTCACTGATGTCCCGTGGTCTCATCATAGGCGCAACTGAGTCGAGTGGTAACATTTTATCGACAAACTACCCGCTTTGCTGGGACATGGAGAAGAAGAGGAAGAAGAAGGAAGAGGGGGAGGTGGGAGAGGAGTAAGTAAGGCTTGAGGTAGGTATGGTCAAATGGGGTCTTGCATTTATGGGGGGATCAGAAAACTTACAACAAGTCGGCGCTCTTGCAAGATATGCTAACCTTTTCTCCGTAAAGACTAAAATGCATGAACAAATACAGCGAATGGAAGCGCAAATAATGAGAGAAAAAGTTTACGTAGCGCCAATCTTGGGAAAAGCTGAAACCTTATGGCTCTCTGGAAAACACACCGATTGTCCTTGAGCACCAGCGAGGCGCAATGTTCCCAAAGGAAGGCTCTATTCTGAACCTCCTACAACTTCACAGGCAGGTAACTTAAGGAAACTACCTAAGGTAGGTACCTATGGTATTGTTTCCGAAGGCTGCAATATACCTAGGGAAGGGTCGCCCCTACAGCATGATCACTTCCAAAAAAGAGCAACATTCAGATTATCGGCTGCTCTTACTTCCACAGTGAGTTCCGAAAATATCATAGAACTTGACTCATAAAGCAATGGACCTTCTTCTCCTACTCAGCTATCTACCTAGGCAGAAAACCGTACCGTATTGAGAGTTTCACAAGCACTACCTACCTACCTGCTACCCTTAAGATATCCATGTAGTCAACATCGTTACAAGGACGTTGGGATTGCAATGAGCAGAAATCAATAGGAAGATGGGAACAGAATTGCTGTCAACTTAATGCACTTCAATTATCGTGAGAATGTGCCTCTTACCCATAAACTGAAACGGGGTTTGTCTGGAACAGGACGTGCCTACCTAGAAAGTAGTTGCAATGCTTGTCTGTTAGCCACAACACTGTAGATGTTACTTCCTGTATTATGAGTTGGGAAGTTGGAAGACGTGTGACAAGAGCGGCTCAAAGGTGATGATGCTCATGTCTACGAGGCCTGTGTGTTGTGGTCTGTTACGCCCAATATCTGCTATAGTACTTCCGGGCTATGAGAAGGGGTGTCTGGACTTCGTAGGTATACCTACCTCAGGTTATCGCAATGTTCGATCCTATGAATGGTTAATGATATGAGCTCGTTGATTCATATAAGGCCGATGATGGTACGAGTAGATACCCATTCACATGCTGCCTCTCCCAACGTAAAAAACGACTTTCCCATTTGATTAAATCTCGGGTTGAGACATGAGTCCCAGGGGCAGTTTCCTCTACTTCTTCATTGATACCGAAAGTCGCGCTCCACGCCTGTTGCTACTGCAGCTTCTACAAATCATCGACAACGAAGGGAAGTTGCACGAGAGCAAGACCATGAGTATATCAACTCGTCCCCCCTCCTCTCTTCAATTCTTGATTCTCCCTCATCAACCTCACTTTCAATCTTTTTGACTTCTTCTCATCGACAAGCTCCATCACCATCTCCCATCCGCCTCTCCTGACTCACCACCTTGAGAGGTCTTCCTGTGTTCCTCACATCATTCCATTGAGTACAATAACCCCTCTCGTTCTTTCAACAGCCAAAATATCACCGACACGCCTCTGACTATCATTTAACACTCGATACACATCAAGTCTTGCCGTTCCACGATCGTGGCCCATATTAATGACGCTGGTCACATCTCTTGGAGCATTCTTGCCGTTTGCTATCATGTTTATTATAAGGTGGGTGTCACAATGAGGACCTAGAGAACTTCTGAGGGTTCAGAGCCCGAGGATGAGATCTGTGGTAACTCCGACTATACTCACTCAGCGCAAGCTGACCTCCCTGTACCTCATCTAGGAAAACCAGCGCATCGTTGATGATATTCGAGTTATTCGGAATATACGTCAAGGTATGTCACTTCCATCGATCTCTTTGATCGTCCTTAACACGCCATAGCTATCGCCCCGGCCTTGAACCTCATGGGCTACTCAGCTACCGCCTCCATATGAACTCAGGACTGCTAACAAACTTTCCAAGTTTCACCCAGAACTTGTCTCTCTCATAGGTTAGTCTTTGTCTCATGCTCGGTGTGCCTCAGCGTAAATCAACTAATGCTGTGACATAGCTTTCACGACTTTGGCATTGCGAAACCAACTTGAGTTCAACGACGTAAACATGTCAAACTCGCATTCTCCCACCGCCGACCCTCGCAATTCCGCAATAGTCCCTTGCTACCAGCATAACCAAGGCGGATACCCTTGGAGACACATTGTGTGGGACGAAATGACCAAAGGAGGGTATCGAATCGTTAAAGTTTATGGGGTATAGTTGGTATCAAAGGGTCCAAGACAACCAAGATCATGGTTCAGCGTTTGCTCGAAAATAAACTTCTGTCCTAAGATACTATTTCTTCTGTTAATACTCAGCCTACCGCGATAATCTCAACACGTTATCCCGGTAAATAAGATGAGAAACATCAGGGTAAGGGGCAAGATGTGGGTTCCCTTGAAGGTAGGGTGAGCAAGAAGAGGAAGAAATAAATGGCGTTCACCACAAAGATGACATGTATTATTCTGTGCCTCAGTTCCCAGTATAACAAACGGTCCACTGAGTGGACTGCCTGCTTGGGCATCTCTACCCTGTAGGTTGGATAGCTTCATTGTCATGGGTTCATCATTGGCGCGACTGTGTTTGTGTATAAAGGATGTAACCTGACTTCCTGCTTCGCCTGGCCATAAAAGTTGAAATCAAGGTAGAGAATAGCCTCTACAGCGAGGGGCGGGGCTTCACAAAGGCTGGCGAAATTATGCTTTGCTTTGCTTCACATCTTATAAAGTTTGTGGAATTAAAACAAAAAGGAAAGTAAATTAGATACAAACTGACTGATGATCAATCTTTGACAAATGACAGTGAAGAAAACAATTATACAAGCCAGATTTCCATGATACCCCATTACAATACTTAGACAGCCCCGTTCAACGGAGCAGAAGGATACACGGGTCGTTGAATGCCCATACGGAATCGAGGAACACGATCCATTCGGTTCAAGGCTGTTGTGGGCATTCTGAGGACAGTTTCGCGATACATAGTCTGTGTCTCCCACTCATAAGAACATCCAATAGCTCGCTGCATGCCACCCTCAGAGGCGCAGAACATGAGAGTGACAGGCGGCCTGACAGCCTCAAACAAGGTCAACTCCATGTTGTACGTATCTACAAGAGTGAAAATCTGACATTGTTAGTCAATAATCGAAACGCCACAGAAAATAAAGTGACTCACCCTCATGTCGCCTGGGCGAGCTTGCTTGGCTGCCTCAACCTTCATCCTCACCTCAGGATCCTTGTAAGGATCGACGCCCACGCGCTCGCCATCATCGTTAACGACACTTCGGCTGAGGGGGCTTCCGTTGGTGCTCCAGGAGAAGCGACCAAAGTTGCCTCCAAAGATGGACCTCTCAATAGTGGGGGCATTGAGATGTCCTTCAAAGCCAAACATCTCGGCTTGAGTATCAGCAAACTTGCCACCGTATATGACTCGAACCAGGTTCGGTGTGATCAGCCAGATCCAGACGAACAGGAGGAGGAAGATGACACCAGGGGCAATCATGGCAGCTCCAGAAGTAGCGGTGGCGCCGGTGGAATAACCATACGGGCTGCTAGCGGATGCACCACTTGCGATGAGTGCAATTGCAATGACGAAGAAGACCCCGCTCCATTCAACCGCCAATGCTGCGAAGTATCTCTTCCAGGACGGTCCAGTAGACCAGTACACGGGGTAGAAAGCCTTCCAGCGGATGGAAATGCCCCAGGCACCATCGATGATGATGGTATCTTTGTCAGCGATACCAGCTACCTGACAGTAAGGGGTGATGTCCCAGAGAGCTGACTCATAGGCATCCTCCATGTCGTACCATGGCTGATCCTTGTCTCGAGGGAGTGTGCAGATGTACCTCTCGAGGAGTCTGTCAGAGTCGTTTGCCAAAGACAGTCTTGAAAAAGCCTGGAAGGCAGTGTCGGTTCGGTCAACTTGAGGTCGAAGTCTCAAGAGACCCATGAGAGCATAAGCCTGGTCACCAGGGAGATACTCCGTAGTGTGGCGGCTGTAAAGACACTTGAGCGCCAGAACAGCTTGCTCCAGACGACTCAGGTTGATGGAGCCGAGATAATGATCAATCAGATGGCGAGCCATGTCAGAGTCCATGTACGTCCAGACTAGGGCAGCGAACTGGTTCTTGGCGACAACCATGGGGGACTGGAGGTTTCCATCGCGAGTGTAGACCGAGATTGTTCGGCCTGGACTCAGAAGAACCTCAGGGAAAGTCCACATTCGACTTCCCCACTCGCGAAGAAGAGACTCAGTATTGGCCTTGCCTGAGTGTCCAGCCTTGGAACCTTTACCCCTCCCAACAGCAATTACCATCCTGTCTGAACCGCGGAGAACATCTGAGATGCGATAAACATCAGACTCAAGTTCATTCTCATCGCGCATGCAGCTACAAGCGATCCAGTAGGCCGGAAGCTTTGCAGCTCGACAAGCGGTCTCAGCGATGTGATGAAGAGCCATCATGTCCTGCTCAGAGCTGTGGCTAAAATGCTCAGTAGAGTAGGCAACGAAGAGATAGGCAAGATTTGTGTCTTGCCCATCATTGTTCTCCCACTCGACAACACTGCGAACATCTACTCCTCTGTTCTCATCGTTGAAGGGCTCACGAAGGAAGCAGAGATAGCGAGGTCGTAGCATGCGATAGATCTGGTTGTTGCGAGCCATGAGGGATAAACCCTTGCGGTTCTCGAGCAAGTTGCTCCAGACCTTAGCGTCACCATGATACCTGTAAAGAACAGGAGCATAAGCGAGGTTTCGCTTGATGACATTGGGCTTGCCATCCCAGAACTGCTGATGTTAGTACACTTATCACAATATTCTATCAACACGCAACTTACAACAAGGGCCATGGCAATAGCAGCCGGGAAAGTTCTCAACACCATGATACCCCAATCTTCCCAACTCTTGGGATCGTAGCTAAAGTCAATGATCCATGTAGCAATGCGCACCTTCATCGGAGCGACCTTGCGAACATAGGTTCTCTTCCAAGTTGAAGTACCAGGGCCGTCATAGATGGAATCAACACATGCAACATACATGTTACGAAGGTAGCCATCATTGTGGTGCAGATACCGATCTGAACGAGGCTTGAAGGAGACACGACCCGCATAGTCTCTATGTCTCAACTTAACCTCACTGTTCGTGTAAGTGTAACCAGGCTTCTGGTACAATACAGGGTTGCGCCATCTGTAGATGGATCGCGAGTCAAAGAAGTGCTTGCTTCCCTTGAGCTTGACAGGAAACTCCTTTTCAGAAACCTGAAAGCATTGTCAGTAAGCACTTGTGATAAGATGGGAGAGTATTCACTTCTTTCTCATTTGGACTGGTCGAAGTCGTAAGAGGCGTGGTAGTTACGGGGACAATGGCACCTTTGTTCTGCTGAAAAATGTTCAATTTAGAGACTAGAAACAAAAACAACCACGGAAGAGCTTTACCATTGGTCCGTCCTGCTGACCACTGCCAGAACCCTGTTGATAGATGACACCCTGTTGACCATTGTAGGCCTACTCTTGTCAGTGGGTACAACAGTAGAGGATTTATAGTCACTAACCATAGATGGTTGTTGGTACTGCATTGTGTTGTGAGTCTGGGGTTGTCTAAGAGGGATAGACTGTTGGTATCCTAGCGACCCAGGAGAAGCTGGATAGCTGTGGGACTGGGCCGAGAGTGGGCTTGTAGAAGGCGATACAGCTTGTTGATATGGATGAGTGTACGGTTGGTTCTGGTAGGACTGTAGAAGATGAGACACTGGGAGGATAGTCGGGATATATAGATACTCACAACAACCGAGCTGCCCGGAGTATACGCACCACCGTGGGCTTGGTGAGGTACAGTAGGGGGTGGTGTCTGATTATACTTGGTCTTGTTAATACCAGTTTTCTGTAGATGAAAGTGAAGTCAACTTACATTGCCAACAGAGTTGGGATCCCAATGTCCTCCGTGTGCCTGTGATAAATGTCAGTGACTGACTGAAGCAAGGGAGCAGACGAAGGGGAACTACCATGGTTCAAATATGCAGAGCTGTGATGAAGAGAAGGTGATAAAACGCAGGATGAAGAAAACAGAAAGGGTCAAAGTCCTCCAGACCGACAGGTGGTTCTTCTCCACGCTAATAAATCACAAGCAAGCCCTATGGCATATGTCACAAAGGAGCCGCAGCCTGACTAAAAGGAGCTGAGCATGAAGCTGAATGGGTGCAACACACCATGCATCCTATGAGAGCACAGGGATAGACTACGACTTTTGACTATATCTCGATACAACGCGCTTGATAGCGCCGTTCCTTTTGCCACCGGAGACCTAGACCTTTCAGGAAGTGCAGAGCCCCTTCATTCTTGAGTCCAGAGCCTGCCTCGGGGAGAAGAAAAATCTCGGACAATAAATCAGGGTACTAAAATAAACTGGTCTAAAGGCTTCCTAAGTTATACTAAACTTACCTAAATCTTTTAATCACTTAGAAGAAAGGCCCTAAGTTTTCCTACCTCCCCTTGATAGCAGGCCTCCCCCTGACCTGCTATCAAGGGGTGTGAACGTGTGTGACTATTCTCGACCTCCTGCATGCAGCCTCACAATACTGCAACGGTGATAGGCCACTGGTGACAAGTTGAGAGACGGCATCTTCCGTCGAGTTGAGGCTCGAACAGCAAACTATTAGAAGCGGCTGAGTCTAGATATGTCACTCGCAGCCTCTGCAACTGTGATATTGGCCGTTGGGGGCCGGGGGTTAGGACTATTCAGCCATGGCGTTACCCGCGGCTTTGAGAGTATCACAACCCCTGACATATTGTCGCAAACGCAGTGTCAGGATAGGACGCCCTGTGAGGTTTGGCGCCATGGAGAAGAGCCACAGGGACCCCTTGACCAAAAGCGGCATGCTGGGCGAGGTGAAGATGTCTCACCAGGGATTGTCATTGGGCTGTGTTTCCAAGGATCTATTTATCTATCCGAAAACCTCTCCAGGATCACTAATATTCCGTTTGGTTGTGAAACCCACATGATCAGAAGAGCGGGAGTTGCAAACGATAGCGTTGAGGCTGTAGCGAATAGCAGCATTGATAACATTGAACCCCTGGTCAGCGAGACTTTCAGCCCTGGGGAACTAGACCGGTCTGAGTGTAACCCAACCCGGGAGGTCGGGAAGCTTGATAATCTAAACTATATTATTTTTACGCGAGAGATGGGCCAATGAGGTGTTGATCTTGTATCTAGACTCGCTGGTGGCCCATTTCCGTTCAGAGACGGGGATATGGCGTTTTGGTGGTTGAAACATGGCTTGGTCTAGACACACCTAAGGGCTGCAAGCTTGCGATATCCCTGAAATAGAAACGAATACATACATGAAATGAAATGATAATGCCCAATCACTACGCCATGGTCCTAGATCAAAGGGTTCGGCGCTTGTGCTTAGGACGAGCAGGGAATACAATTGAGGCCCCCCAGTGTTAGAGACTGAGACTCTGGGGAGGATTTCTCCATCTTAAGACAAGTAAAGCAACAGTCCATTCACTCAGTCAAAGTGATACTGGGCCGCAACGTACAACGGATTCACTATGTCCTGGACTCAGAGAGCTAATCCTTATGATGCCTTTGCTCAAGAGGCGACTCAAACGCCGCTCGCGGTCGCTTTTCCACAATGGATGCTAAATATCTGGGAAGTAACCCACGGTAAGTGACTGAAATTCTCCCATTGAAATCTCTCGCTGATCCTTTGTAGATCATCCAGAAGGCCGTTGGTACTTGGAGCCTAACGCCCGTTGTCTGCGACAGAGAGCAAGCTTGAGGATTGTGTAAGTTTGCCTCACCACAGAACAAAACGATGTCTTTTGTTTTGCATCATCAGAAAACGCAGAGACTTACAACTCCAGATTTGCACCTCTTGATCTTCCCCGTCGAGATGCCCTCTCCCAATTCGTCGAGCTCTTCAACATCCTCAACATCCCCAGCAATTTCACCAAAGAACGTCTCCAATCTGTCAGTCACAGCTTCGGGCGCTCTACCGACGCCCATGGCTCCAGCTCGTGGTTTCACTTCCTCTGCAAGAACATCGACATCAAGCAGACTCCCGGAAATGCCCCCGAAATTGACAACCGCGCTGCTACAATGGGCTACCACATCTCTACCCTCCCGCAGGCCGACTATAGTTGGCATCGCGCAGGTTTCTTTTTGAGAGTCGACAACAATGGCTGTGTCACACTTGTTTGCTTTGGAGTCATGCAGAAGGTGAGGGAGAGGATCAGTGAGTTCGTCGCCGCCAAAGCATGGCAGCATGTGGCGACAGATCCGTATATTCTGTTTGATCTTGTGTTTGAAGCCCTGTACTTTGAGGTTGATAACACTGTTTGGAAGATGAACACTGTTTTTGGTCCTTTGGAGCATGTAAGTCTTCCACCGGCAATGTGATATGCCTGACTGACATATGGTTGTAGTTGATTCTTGAGTATGCCAACTCCAAGAATATCCGCAAGATGAGCTCCAAGGTCCCATTTTCTGCAATGCATAATTGCGCAAAGCACATCATCCACATTGCAGAGGCAATTGACTCATGCATCATGCTTGTCGATGCAACTCTCCACAATGTTGGCAATCACCAACATCCAGAGCAATCAACTCTGCGAGAACCAATCATCAAGCAGTTGCGTGAAACTCTCCAGTATCGGCGCTCGCTGTTTATGTCTAGTCAACTCCGCCTCACCAGTCTTCAAAAGCGTATCGACAACGCCATCACGCTATCGTTCAACCTAGTCACTCAGCAAGACTCTATGGTGATGATTCAGGACTCCAATTCCATGAAAGTCATTGCAGCTATTACCATGATATTTCTGCCAACGACTGGTGTTGCTACTGTCGTTGGCTCCCAGCTATTTACGTCTGAGATTCTAAAGGATGGTACAAGCTGGGACGTTAGGCTTACACCATTATTCTGGACCATGTTGTGGATTTCTATTCCTCTTACTGTCTTTGTAGTTCTTTTGGCTATCATCTGGCATTGGTGGGTTCACACTGAGTCTCCTACAGGGGAAGTTGTGCGGGTGGTCAAGAGGGCGGCGACGTTCAGTTCTTCTGACACGAGAACGCCACCCAATGGCAATGCCAAGTGATTCGGTTTACAGCTGGTCACTGCGATCTTTGCTTTTCATTGTTGCGAATTCGTTATGGTTCTGTCTTGTGATGGAAGTGTATTATCTAGCGCCAAAGCCATATGTATTTACTACGAATTGACATATACAACTACATTGTTCTTGACCTTGGTGCTACTAAATAATAAAGTTATGTCCTCGACTGACTCGCAGTCATAATGATAAGCCCAACTTGTGGGAAGAACCTGATACCCAGTGCAAGTCAATATTGCATTTAGCACTTGAACACGGCAGGACCAGGGATCGTGTAGGTGGTGGCTGTTATCTCTATTAGCAAGGCTTAAACTTCAGCTCAGACGGAAGAATACTCACCCTGGTAAGGGTTGTAGGTAACACCGGGGTCGGTGCTGGCATACGCTCCGGGGAAAGCAACAAGGTTTGAAGGAGTTGTGCTCCCGGAGCCGGAGACCTTGAGCTGATGGCAGCCAGGGTAGAACTGAGCTCCGGGATAACCTGTGGCGGCGTGAAGAGCAATGAGTTCATGGCGGACAAGGTAATAACCAGGCTTGATGCACTGAGGAATGGTGTAGTTGACACCTGAGTTACCAGACTTCATCAAAGGGGTCTGGTATGACAGCGTCAGCAATCTTATAGCCTCGTACAACAAGTACCTATACTTACGCTAGCCCAGTTGTTTCTGGTTCCATCACGCCCACCCTCCTGAATCTTGAACCAGACCTTCTGGGTACCAGGCTCCCAAGTATCACAACCTGAATCAGGGCAACGAGCCATGTAAGTAATGACGGGTCCAACGTGAGACTCAGGCCAGAGAGTCCACTTCAGGTTGACAGTTGACCCAGCCGTAGCATCGGCATGAAGAGCAGCAGGTGAGCTTCCCTTGATACCACCAGCAGTGTAGCCATTGCACTGCATATCGATGGAGGTGACATCCTCAACAGGTCCGTTGCCTGGAATCGGTCGGGAGATACGCTTGGGAACAGGGTTCATGTAAGGATCAGTGTTAGGGTTGTAGAATTGATATGTCTGCCCATTAATGGTCGCAGTCTCCACGTAACCGTGGGCAGCAGCCAGGCCAGCAGTGGCGAGAAGAGAGTAGAGGAAGTGCATGCTGAATATCTTCAAGCTATAGGGCATATGAAAGAGCTATAAGGTTGTATGAAAGAATGATGTGAGTTCTGAGGGTTAGAAGCTTGACGATCACATCCTATCGTGAAAGACTGTCGTCTTATATAACGATGAGGACGACGTTGGCTAGACACTAATTGACAAGGGCCGGTAGCATGTATATGAAACACCCCCGAGTATTTCCACCATTCAAACAAATGTTTTTTTAATACTTTTACTTAAGGGCCTCTCATGATCTAAACAAAAGCCAGGATGAATTCCCCAATTGGGGAGTGAAAGCTCGGAGCTTCAATGATCATCCCAATTAAGCATCATACCTTATTTTTACTCCGCGACCAAATTGACAGCCATTGGCTCACATCTGGCTAGGCGAGAATAGTTCAAGAATTTAGTTGTAAATTGTCATCATCCTCATCATGACCTGTCGATGGAGATATTCAAGTCGAGATAATCGTAGACGCCATCATGAGGAGCACGTGATATCAGGATGGCTTGCAGGCAACCACTGCATTGGAACACCAAACAGACAACATCACCATCGTCATCAAACCCTGCCTATAAATTCATCCTTAAGCCTGCCAGATACTGTATCAAAATCTAATCGATCGGTTCTCAGCTACCATGCGTTTACCGCTGGAGGTCATGGGACTCATTGCCGAACATGCGGCTCAGCACATCAGAAATGCATCCCCATTCATCCAACCCACGAATCAAGAAGAGGCAATAAAGGCGCAAGAACACCACCGTGACCTACTAAACCTAGTACTTTCATGCAAGACCGTCTACAATCATAGTCGACACCTCCTCTACACCTGTCTAATCCTGGGGAATGCTACCGACATAGTCGCCGCTCTGGCCAACATCGTCAAACATCCACAAGTCGGACCGTCTATCCGTCACATAAGGTGCTGCACGGAGCTTCACTCCGAAACACAGCGGGATAAGGCTTTAGAGTATTGGCTGTTGAACCACTCACACGATGCGGCACTACTCCAAGACACCCTCAACGCAGAAGGTTTACGTCCTCCTTGGTGGAATGAAACAGATATTCCTTGGACATGCTGGGAGGGGTTTATATACGATGACTGTACAGAATTTGCACTCTTGGCTCTTCTGCATATGGTAACGGAGCTAGAGACTCTTTCGTTCCAGCAGCTTGATGGAGACCTCATCACAAATTGGGATGAAGCGCGAGATCTGGGAGCATCTTTCGCGCAGGCTCGGTCTGGATCACACACCTTCTTGGGTTCGTTACGAAGTCTTCACTTTGGTAGTGGGACCTTGGGTGATATGGAGAACTTTCTTTCCAGTCAACCGCACGAAAATCTAGAAGTACTGGTCCTCGATGGTATAAGTATTGAGGGCTTCAGCCGGTGGACAAGATACTTTGAGTTCAAAGGTACTCATCTGAAGGAGCTTTACTTGGGAAAAAGAAAACCATCTTCCAAAGCTGTCATTGATCCTCTTCTTGCTCAAAGAGAATGGATCAAGGGCAGGTGGGTTACTTCGGGACCAAAAGAGCTAGACACTCAGTCTGAGGTGTGTTTGGGAGGTGAAGAAGCATGG
Organism: Fusarium xylarioides; assembly: GCA_013183765.1. Lineage (NCBI taxonomy): Eukaryota > Fungi > Ascomycota > Sordariomycetes > Hypocreales > Nectriaceae > Fusarium > Fusarium xylarioides. The sequence goes on along the minus strand of SRZU01000134.1, from coordinate 129,071 downwards.
AGGCTCTCGGTCCCAGAAGCCAGGGATACTATGGATTGCCTCAAATACTTCAGGAATCTCAGGGTTTTGGATGTTGTTTTTGACAGGACTCCTGATTGGCCATCTAGGTCGTTGGTTGCACTCAAGAACATTGCTTCAGGATCCTTAGAGGTTTTTAGAGTCGAAGGATACCCATTCAAAGTTGTTCCAGGAGACTTTGGACCATGTAACACTGAGTATGAACGTGCTTTCGTTCCTAGGTTTAATACGGTCGAGTAGGTTAGGAGTTATTTCATCGCTCAGCACTTTCCCTACAACTAAGGGGCATTAATTCTTCATTCTTGAATAAGGCTATTGTGCTCCGGTTACATTTAGAGATAGCTTGGCCCAATGTATGCCAACTATTGCCATGTTGCAGTGTCCCTGGTGGATTCCCTACCCCTTATCTAGCTACCTATGAACTTGGGATAAACGCGACCTGGCATTCGCTCTTTTTGCCTCCTTGTAAATGATAATTACTTTACTGGCATCTACGACTTGATGTCCTGCACATATGCCAAGTAATGAATATGCCCGGTGCTGTTCACGAGGAACCCACAATGTTCCCGCCCACTTCGGCATTCTAGGAGGATCGAAATACACTCTAAACACTCTCCTCAAAACTTCAAAAGTTCTTGCAAGCAACTTTCAATTTTCCACCATCTTAACTACACCCGAGAGACGATAAGATCTCCCATCTTCCGAGATGTCACCAGGCTTCCTGAACCAGGAGCAAAAAGGTCAAAAAACATACAACAGCGGGGATTCGCTGGTCGTCACCGACCCAACTACTAATCCGCCCCTTATCAGCTTATCTATGGGAGAGCGGACGGGATCCCGAGTTCTCTGATAGGTATGGTCGTATGTGAAAGGTCGTGGTGTTGAGAAGTCTCAAGAGCAGACAGAACAACAAGAGCACACAACGCTGGCGCCAAGTGAGCATATCATGAAATGTGATATGAGTTCATTAGTACTAGTCCAAAATATTATAAATCTTGAGGCTTCTTCCGACTGAGTGGACAGTCCAGAAATGTCTATGGTGTTGTTGGTGATGTCTTTGACCTTGCGATACACTGCTGTCATGTCCTTGAATCACAGGCGATTCTCACCCCTTTTGGAGAAATTGAAAGCCCTAAATTTTTAGGGCGTTCTATATATCCGTCAGCTAGTTTCTCTATCTGCTGCTGTCAGTTTGGACAGTGTCTAGGTTCATGTAGAAGAGTGTTTGTTACCAACTGCCGAGCCACCAGTGAAGATCACAAGACGATTGAATCAGTTCTTCTTGCTTGCAATTTCTCTGAGTTCCTGAAACAGAGCCATTGTAGGTAATCAAGTTCACTCTCATATTCGTTGGAAGAAGTTTGCAGCTCCACAACGCAAATGATGAAAGATTGGAGGATACAGAGAATAGAGTTGACTACCCTATGGTGTTTCCGGATATCAGTGAGGTCTCACTTTCACGGCGGCAGTTGTCTCGCGTCCTCCGTCTTCTATGAAATGTCTTTCATCTCTGTGCGACAAACAACGTCGTTGGGTTCAACACATGAGACTCAATGATCATTGCATCACTGCAAAATATGCCGACTCTAATAAATTCGTAAAATTTAAGTAATAGCGTATAATGAACTTGTCAATGATGTTATACCCGCTCGATGACGGAGTTCGGCAAAGTCACACGCCTTTATGATGGATGTATGGGTCGGACTCGATGCCAATTACCCCGTACAAAAGGAACGATCGTGAGAGAGGAATGGGATAGCTTGGATCTTTTGAGGTAACGCGCAAAGAATAATTTTGCAACGCTCGAGCCTGTGTTCGAGTTTGTCATATGACGTTGAGTCTTACTGGTGTCACCAAGCCAAGGAGTTGTAGTATCAACTATCAAAATATCTTGTAAACGAGGGTGCGAGGCTTCAAGTGCCCTGCGTCCTGACATGTCATAACTTTTTGAAGTAATTTGAATAGTTTGTACGACGCCTCGAATTGGTGTTGAACTCATTTACTCCCTCTGACGAGATACCCTAGATCGTTGGAAGCACCACATCATGATCTGACAGAAATCCGAAACAGAAGCAACCCTTCTGGAAGAATGTGACGGTTACGGCCAAGATGCACTTTTTCATTCTTTAGGCATCCAAATGTTACCAATATGCTCCAATACCTGGAAAAGGCCTCCCACCCTCGTCGAGTCGAGTGTAGCCATACGTAGTATCAACTGAGATTCAAGATCACGCCACTTTGAAAGCAAGCTTTGCTGGCCCATTCCCTTGGAATAATGAGTGCACTCAAACATGCTAGACATGTAACATAAAACATGAGATATCAATTTACATCTCATGCCTGGTAGCTTGGCGAGCAGTTTGAATTTGGTGACACGCAACGGTACTGCCGACAGCTCGCCAATATCAGCGAGATCATCGATCTTTTGTTTGTTTATGTCTCAATTGTTTCGAATTGAGTTCGAAACGAAAGATGGATTTGAGTAACCTTAGAAGTCATGCAGGCTTCTAGAGAAGAGCCTATGGGCATTCAATCATCGTAATGCGTTGTGGATTCTTGGATATGGATGCATGCGATAATGCCGCGGGCTTTCCTAGAATAACTCGCTCACCAGGACAATCTGAATGAAGCATCATAGGTCAATAATAACGGGCCTCACATCCAATGCATCCATGATTTGATGTCGACCGTCAATGTTGATCGAAACGTGCTGATAAAGATGTCTCGGATGTTGTCTTGGTGCTGTTTGGTCGTCCCATAAAGATCAGAATTTCCTTTCAGCATGGCACTTTTGTTTTCAGCACTCGCTGTTTTATGCACCTCGATCGCAGATGAGGCCCGATCAAGTCACGTAATCTCGTTCTTCTTTTCTCTTTTGTCTTCTGAGTGATGTCGCTTGGCCATCGTCATGAAGCAGCGGCTAACAGTGGGTTGGGCAACACACTACCTGCACGCTGAACTGCAAGCGGCAACCCAGCAAACTAGTGAAAGTACGTATTCGTTTGACGAAATAAACACCAAAATTATTGGCGATCTGGCGCGGAATATCGCAGGTTGGGGTGAGGCACGGAAGCTGGCGGGCATTAGCCAGTCGAGCGGACTGCAGATCACCGACAGGACAGTAGAGGGCATGAGAGGACATTAGAGCCTAGAGGAAAGCGAAGAGAGGAGCGGCGGATGCTGCACAGCCCAATCCCAAACCTGACAGGTCGCCCAAGGGTCATCTCGTAACTGGTCCCGTGACGAAAACTGACAACGGTTGAGTGAAACATTGGGCTTCGCGGGAGCCTTAGGTAGGCATCCGAGCGATCTATTTAGATTTTAGTCTGGTAAGTTTAGGCTGCTCACGAGTTGCGTAGACTAATACGCGAGCTTTGAATAACACAGTACGACAGGCCAGCCTCAACACGGCACCCTGGGCTGAATTGCCTATCCAGGAGCAAATGCGAAGAAGCTCAGCAGTTTGAGTTTTATGGCTGAAATCTCGATCTGAGCATCATCAATAACATCTAGACTGCTAGGCAGGACTGTCGCAGTAGCTGGCACACGAGCATGCAATACCCCACAACTCTGCAGCACGGCAAAGATGACCAACAAAGATAGATAACAAGTCAGCGCAACCCCAGATTCACGTTCGAATGAACAAAATTACCAACAGCAACAATTTGTTTCTCAGACCCTGCAGAGTGTGGGGGAACAGACCCCGCGTTTTTGGCAAGCCAGTGGATGATGGGGGCGCAGGGTCAAAAATCCAAGCACGAATAGGGAGGCAGCGATAAGAAAGACACCCAGCGAACTGAGATGGGACTGAGAGCACGAGGGAAGCTCTGGGAGGGGGGGTACTAGAGTTTCGGCCCATGACCAAAACGAGTCGAGAACCACTTCAGCTGTGACAGCTCAATCCGGTTCTCGTGACTCGGTTGGGGCAAGATAGAGAAGAGGTTGCCAGTGATGTCACGGCGATCAAGGCCAGAGAAAACGGGAACCAAGGAAAAAAAAGATAAACAATTTTAGGAATACTGATTATACCAAGGACGCGCAGAGAGAGAACTCCGATCAGCGGTGCGAAAAACAAGAGTGCGGTGCTCTCTGCCCTGCAGGAATGAACGCCTGGCGATCAACAATGGACTCTTCTGGCTGAGCACTGAGCTTAAGAGAAGGGTTGGGGTTGTGTTCATGTTACTGTGCGTCACCACTAATCTTCACCCTCCCACCATCTGAAGCACACTGGAATTCAATCGCGGGGAGTAGACTGGCCAGGCTCAAAAGGGGAGAGCTGACCCATCGGCACCAAAGGCATGGCGTCACTCAAGAAAGCGAATCAATGTCTTGCACAAATGGTCGTCATTCGTGCATCCAAGACCCTGCAGACAATGACAGCAGGAGGGCTTTGAGGCCCCCTGACTTTTGTCTCTTGTACAGCGTGATGTTCATCCCACACAAAGTCAACCATAAGAATGCCGTTTTGTACACGTGCTCACAACAATGCAACAAACGAAAAGTATCAGGAATGGCTGGTTCCGGGAGGTGCTTATAACAAGCTGGGCTTGATTGATAGTGCAACCGCCGGACGCGGATGGAAATCACGCGGGAACACAAGGAATGGGAAAGTATAGATAAGAGATTCCCGCCCCGAGGCTCCGGTGGTGCTTTTCGGGCGAGGCCCGGAGTAGCCGCTGAAAGACCTCCGGTTCGGCCCTCTCTTTCCACTGACTCGTGGATCGCCACGTTAAGGGCTCTCCAAGTGCCGGACGAGTGAGTTGTAGTATCAGAAGTTGTGGCGATGATCAGAGTGAAATCATATAGACATGATTTCGTCCCGTCTGCAACGCCGACCATTCCGATCGGACAGAGCATGATAGATTGCTATCGCAGTTCTCACTGGTGGCTGGATGCTCGGTGAGGTGTCTTATCAGCTCGGGCACGCGATAAAGTTCCGAAACGTGACCCCCAACTTGCACTAGGAATCATCAAGTACCTGCCACCTTTAGTAGGAATCGTAGGCAGCTAACTTAGATTCAAATAAGTCTTCGTATCCAGATACTGGCACGTATCTATCATATCATAGGCGGTTGAAGTTGCTGGGTTCTGAGTGGAACGAACCCAAACGGCTCGTTATCTGTTGCGCCAGCTGGCTCCTCTCTATTTGTCCTGTCCTTTCAAAAGGTCTGACCAGTCCCCCGGCGGATACAAGAATTAACCGGTCAACTTATAACACTAAGAAAACCCTTATTTATAATTAATTTATAATAATAATAAAATTAATTAGATTTTAATAAAATGTATATTTTTATAATTACTAAAGCTTACTTTAAAAGCTAGTTTTCTTTCCTTTTAATTTAATGTAATTATTTAATTACTTTAGTATTAAATATATTAGCTTATTAATTAAGGCTTAAGGGATCTTATCTTAACACTTAAAAGTAGCTTTTTTTAATAACTTAATATCTTAAATAGAATATCTTTATAACTTAGCCTTTAATATGCCTTAAATATTCTTTATAGGTAATAAATTAAAAGAATAAAAGCAATTAAAGTAATAAAATAATTTATAATATTCTTTTTACTATTAAATTCTATTTTTACCTTTAAGATTATAATTAGAATTATTATCTTCTTTTAAGATAAATATCTAGCCTTTTTAAAAAAGATTTTTTTTTTTTTTTAATATCTCTTCTTTATATATTTTCTATATTATTTTACTATTATTATTAAAAGGTATATTATAAAAAATATCTATTAAATTACTGTTAATACTACTGTTTATTGCCTTAGCATTAGTTATCATTTTATAAAGCAAATATGCTTAGTTAAGTAAATTCTATTTAATTAACTATAGCCTTATTTTACCTATTAAAGGACTTTTTAACTTTTAGTTATAAACTCTTTCTTATATATAGAATTTTTTTTATTTTATATAATTAACTTTATAGAATTTTCTAGGTAATTCTATTATATATAAACTTTAAATACTACTTATAAAAAGCCTACTTAAAGGTTAATATAGATTATAGTTATCTCCTGTTTATACTAATAGTATACTAATATTTAGCTAGTCTTTACAATTGTAGACTAGTTACATGCTATGTAGCGTAATCAATTCTACCCTCTATTGCTGCCAACACTAACGTTATGACTTTAGGTCTTTGACTTTAGGCGCCTGAACCTACACAAAACTTAATACATTTTCCTTCTAAAACCCTGCAATTACCCCTCTCTCATCCCAGATTTCGCAGTATGCCGTCCCCCTCGTCTTTACAGCAGCTGCAGTTCGGTCTTCTTCAGTACTCGCTAGACCTGGTCCCGGATGGCCTCGAACCACTCATCATACATGTCATCGCAAAGGGCATTAATAAATACCAGCTCCTTATAGCATATATATATCCCTCTAAGCAACTTCCCTTTTAGCTTATTTAGTTCCTTTAGCTCCTTAATAAGGAAAGCCTTCTTAATAGGAGGGTCTTGCCTGTAGAGGCAGTACATAAGCAAGAGGATCTTGTAACTGAAGGCTGCTAGCCTTATACAGCTAGTATTATCTGTTTCCTCCTAGATATATACAACTTCTATTGCCTTATTGCATAGTTGGTTATAGTCTTCTTTATTAATGATAGCTTGGTTAATGTTAAACCCAATTTTTGTGATTGTTCTGTTCATTGATTGACTTCTTGCTTCTGGTATCTAGTTACCCCTCTTTTGGTCTTCCTTCAGTCATGTAATCGGCTTAATCCATCTCCAAGGCTCGTTTAAGCTAAACCCCTTGCGTAATGGCTTAATCTGACTCAATTACATGATGTTACCGGTTTAATATACCCCCCTAGAGTGGAAATATAGTGACCTTCTGACTGCTTGAATTCCCATTTTCAGGTTCCTCTTACTAACATACTAAAAGTCATCTGAAGTTACATCTTATTATTATTTTGCATTTTTATTATAGTCTAAATTATTACCTACATTTTAATAAGTTAATTAACAATTTAACTATTATAGTGCTTTAATAATAGATAAGTCCTATAAATAATAGATAGATCTTTTAATTAATTTAAATAATAAGCCTCTTAATCTTAAGATATTTAAGCTATTTTTTATTATAAAATTTAATCTCTTTTCTTTTCTTTAAATATTAACATTACATTTAGTATATACCTTTCTTTCTTTAAGCTTTATTTAATACTTTTACAGTATATTTACTAATTATTATCTTTATAAAACCTAATATATATCTTTAAAGTTTTTATAGTATTCTTCTTGCTATTACTACTATATTATATATACTTTTACACTTTAAAATGCTTATTTAAGGCTTATTAGCTAACTTAAAGTAGTAAATCTCCTCTCTCTAAGCCTGCCTCCCTTAAGTAAGTTACTTATTATTATAAGCTTTAAATAATTAAAATATATTACTAATAATTATCTAGTAAGGCTAATGTATTATCTCCTTTATCCTGCTTTTAGGTTTATTAGGCTAAGTAAAAGGCATAAGTTACTACCACTTACACAGTAATAAACAAAATGTAAGTCTTTTACACCTTATTTCTTTATTTTAAGCTACTATCTAACATTTTAATTTTTATAGCAACACTAAGTAACACTAAGTCTTATACTTAGCCTGCCTTAACAGTACTACTGCTAGTTAGAGCACTAGTAAGTGTTAGGCTAAGCTAGGCATTATACATTATAAGCACTATAACCTTAGTAGCTCCTACTACCTAATATAAGTATTATAGAATAATATATTAAGTTTTATTTAGCTAATTTAAGTTATATTAGCCTTACTATTACTCTACTAGCTGCCCTCTTTTTCCTAGATTATATCTAGTAGAACTAGCATCTAGTTAAAAATTCTATAAGTATTTCTTATAACTTATTTTTATATTTTAAGCTGTATTAATAATTTTAAATTTTTAAGAGAAGAATAAGTACTATACTGTAGCTAAGTGTATCTTAAAGGGTATTCTTACTAGTAAATTCCCTTTAACTAGTAACCCTTACCTTACCTAGGTAAGGCACATTTCTTCTTTTTGCATTGCAGCTAGTAGTTTTCTGTTTTAATAATAAGGAAAGTTATACCTTTAGGCCTTTTATTTTTCTAATTTTTAAATTAATAATTTCCTCCTAAACTTAACTTAATGTAACTTTATAATATTTAATGTATAAAAACATATAATAAGATCTAAAACATATAAATGAAATTCAGGGCATCTTAAGTAATGTTAAAAGAAATCTTATATATGTCTAACTAGCTTAATAAGTCTTAAAATAGTTATATAAAGCTTGTATTTTAAATATTAAGCTTATTTAAGACTTCTTTAATTAATCTCTTATTAAGCCCTATACTTTAATATCCTTAAATGCAATCTTAAACTTCTATAAGTCTATATAGCTTATAGCTCTCTTTTAGCTTTCTACCTTATAGGGCCTTTATAAGACTATCTATAATAAGCTTTAAGCTTACTTTATAGCTTAGAGATATTATTTTCTTTTAAATGTATTCTTATAACTAATAGTTATAAACATCTATATATTAAAGTTTAGTCTTTAGCTTTTATAAAGGATTCTTTAAGAGATAAATTGTCTATTAATTATTATATATAAGGTATAAAATGTCATTTTAAAATTTATTATCTATACTCTAGAGAAGCCTTTATTAGAATAGCCTTTCTTTTGCAGCTTATAAGAAAGCAAGCAGCTTTACCTTAGTTATTAAGGTAATTATAGTATCCTGCTTATTTACTCTCTATCTAATAAGTCCTCTATAGATCTTTATTATATATCCTTATAAGCTTCTTTAATCTAGGGTATTATCTATAAAAGATATATTGCTATATATTATAAATCCTTCTCTAGGACTAAACTGCAAATTAAAGTAATACATTGCATATAGGTAATTAAAGATGCAGTTTATACCTTCTATATGTATTTTACTTAAATTATTTATAAACTAAAATAACCTTAAAATTGCAAATGTAATATCTAGTTAGCTTATTATACTTATATAAAGGATTAATCTAATTACCCTCTTATACCAGTTTACTATATACTAGTCTGCCTTTTCTTAATTTAGAAAGAGCTTTTCCCTTCCTATTAGAAAGCTATTTGCAGTATTTGCAGTATACATCTTATATATCTTCTTAAGATATATTATTTAAGTAACCTAAATGCATTTAGCCTTACAATCTTAAATAACTTATATCCTAAGAAACTATTATAGCTTATTACTGCCTATTAACTTATATTTCTCTTAAAAAGATCTTATAAGTTAAGTTATAAAATCTCTATCTTCCTTTTTATATATAATAACTATATTATCTATATAGAAGATAATTAGTAGATTTCCTTTTTTATAGTAGCAACTTTCATTTAATGCAGGCTTACAGTCTAGAGCTTATAATATACTTCTAAACTCTATTTACTAAAAAAGCAATATAACCTGCAGTCTATATAGTGCTTTATAAAGAAGTAACACTTAATTATCTTTTCTGCCCTTCCTAAAACCTAAAGGCAGTTTTATAAAGATATTACTTTGCAGTTTTATATTATACAATGCATTAATTGTATTATATTATACTAATTTAAGATTATATTTAGTAGCAATTACTAGAAGTATTTAAAATGACTTTCTAGTAAGGGTTACTATATATATTTTATTAATACTTAACCTTTACTATTAGTTTCCTTAAATAATAAGCCTTACCTTTTACTTTTATAGATATTTATATTTATTAAATTTATAAGTAAATACCTATATATAGTTTAGTATTTTTAAGTTATAAATGCATAGATTACTTCTTAAAATCTCTATCTAAGATCTTATCTGCTTATAACTCTCTAAATAATCTTCTTATGCCTTCTTAAACTCTATTTTAAACCTATATCTAGATAGACTGCTATAAGAACTTGGTGCTAGAGGCAGATTCTTCTAATAGTATCTCTTTCTTTCTAGAATAAGGCTTATTTAAGTCTTTTACACTTTACACTTAGGCTTTAGTCTTCTGCTAATATATCTACTTCTTATTACCTTTATTATTAGCTTACTATCCTTCTCTGTAATTAAGGTAGCTATTAAGCTAGCACTAAAGGCTTAGTTTAGGATATAGAGGTCTTTCTCTATTCCTTTCCTTTTCTTTATATTTTAACTTATTTAGATTCCTATTTTAGTAAAGAAGCTTAAAGGTAGGCTTTTTAGTAGTATTAGAAGTAGTTTAAATCTAGCTTAAGTATATTTTATAAGTATTTTACCTCCTTTATTATTTAACTCTATTTTCTTAGTTAGTAAGTCTTTAATTAAGCTCTTAAGATGTATTTCTTGTAACTCCTTCTTATCTATAGTCTAAATAGGTTTAGTTACTTAATTAAATTGCTTAGAGTTTAGGAGAGCTTATAATCTTTATTATAACTCTTTAAGGGTCTATTCCTTAATTATCTCCTCTAGCTATACCTTATTAGCACTAAAGAATTCTTCCTTATTAAAGATAACATCTTGAGTTACATAGACCTTATTTATAATAGGGTTCTAGACTTTAAAGATATTTAAAGAATTATAGCTAACTAGGTAACCTATTTATGCCTTTAGGCTTATTTTTAATTAAAGGCGCTTTTCCTTTTTCTATGCATTACTTATTAATAAGAATGCCTTACATCTAATAGCCCTTATATAACTAATTTAAGGCTAATTGCTATCTTTTGCAGTTAAAGTGTAAGAAAAGAAGTTCTTATATAGCATTTTCCACTTTAATCCCTATTTTAGTATTTAGTTAAGTATATATACTGCTATTCTAACTATCTCTAGCTAGAGACCTAAAGGGAGATTACTGTTAATTATTAGCAGCCTTACCTTTTCTTTTACTACCCCCCTAGAGCGCTCTCTAGAGCTATTCTATTGCTAGATCCTTAGTGCACTCTTATCTACTTTAATTCCTTTTTATAGTAGCTATATATATATTAAATTCCCCTTTTACAGCTTATTATTAGTCTTTATAACTTATAGCTTTACTTTATATATTATCTTAAGCATTTAAGTAAAATGCTTAAGTATTACTATTAGATTTTTATTATAGCAATTTATAAAGTAATAGTCCTAATATAATCTTAAATAGTAATCTATAATTATTATATATAATATATAACTATTTAATCTAGTTAGATAGTTATAGAAGTTAAGTAAGACTCTTTTCCCTAGTCTTAAAGGTTATTCTTACTATTTATAATACTCTTAATATTTTATCTTTACTAATTTATATATATTACATTCTACTATTATTAATCCTTTAATCTTAGCTCTAAAGGTATAGTTTATAAGATGCTTTAGACTTCTTAATCTAGGATATCTTAGCTAATAGTACTAAGTGCTAGCTAAGGCTTTAGATAGCTTATATACAGTCTAAGAGTTATATTATAAGTATCTAGTTATAAATAAGGCACTTTTACTTATTTTATAGGTATAATCTAGTATATATTAATTATATTCTTATTTAAGCTTATATAATGCCTAGCTATTTATATATCTTAGGATATTAGTATTATTCTATTAATCCTACTAATACTTTACTTATTAAAGCTTATATAGTAATACTAGATTAATACCTATTTCTAGGTAATAGGCTACCCTTTATAAGTTTAATATTTAAGGTTTATTCTATAAGTCTATAACTTAAATCTCTACATCTCTATATCCTAAGATTAGCAGCTATCTAGATCTAGCATATACTTCTTCTTTATATTAAGTAGTCTTTATTAACTTAAACTGCTTTAAGTTATTAAGTATATATAAAGTAATTCTAGAGTCTAGAATATATAAGTTACATAATAGGTATTTGCTACTTAATGTAAGGAATGCAGCTGCCTTTTCTAAGATTAAGGGTCTTATAAGGGATAGTTAACTTAACTTCTCCCTTTAGGCATTATTATCTATTTAGAGTTTCTAATAGAGTTCCTTAACCTTCTTATTACCCTCTAGGTATTATTTAAATAGATCTAGCTATTTTTAGTTTAGCTAGAACTTCTTAGGTGCTATATTAGGGAAAGCTACCTAGCATAATTTACTATTAAGATGCTTATAATTCTTTTTACATAATATGCACTTCTCTAGCATCTTAATAGATAGCTAGGTTTGCTTTATTAATCCCTCTTAAGATTTATTAATTGCTAAGCAGCTTTACTTTTTATCTTTTAAAGGCAAGCATTATTCCTCTAAGTTTAAGGCTTAAAATGTTAATTTAAAGCTCCCTTTTACTACTTAATTAGTATATAGTTTATTACTATTTCTCTTACTATCTTAAATTTCTTATCTAAACTAAGTAAAGAAGGTTAATAGAAGGTAAGATCTATTTTTAATTTCCTTTTTATTTTAGCTTTATTTAATTTATAGGAAAATTTTAAAATAGTAATCTAAAGCTTACTAAAGATCTTTAAACTAAATACTTAAGTATTAAGCTTTAGCAATTCCTTTAGGTTTTCTAACTCTAATTGCTATTTCCTATTTAGTAATCTACTCTTTCTAGTTAGTTCTAAGGCTTAAAGTGCTTTTTAGTACTTTAAAATAGTATTTTTATACTTATTTTCTTCTAATAGCCTTATTAATACTATATGCAGCTTTAAGGTTCTAAAAGAATTGTAATATATTATTATAGTTATTAGATTTACTAGCAGTAAGTAAGTATATTTTAATGTAATATAGGTTTATCTTTTTAATTATCTAATTTAGTATATTATAGATACTATTTACTTGCTTATTATATTAATTAAAATTAATATAATAGATATTCATTTTAGCCTTATAGGCCTCCTGCTTTATAGGTAGCAGGTTAATATATCTAGTTACATTGCATTCCTCTTATTTAGTGCTTATACTATCTAGAAGTAACTTAATGTAAGGTCTTGCCTAGTAGTCTGTAATCTTAGGTCTTTTTAGCTCTTAAATCTGCAGATTTCTAAAGGAGCTTAGATTTAATAGTCTTCCTAGCTTATATACCCTCTCTACAGTAGTTTTTATAATATATAACTATTTAAAGGAATCCTAGTTATTTAGGCTATTAAGAAGGTAGGTCTTTATATTTAAGTTATAAGATATTATATTATATATAAGTTTAATGCGTGAGAATCACAGCTCTCCCGAATAGCAGGTCATAGTTAATCCGGTCCTTGGTATTTATCTCACAACACCAAGGCCCACTCTCAGAATTGACCTGATATACCCTTCTAAATACCTTCATTTTGCCTTACAAGCTGTAATTCAGTATTAAATGGTAGCAATTACAAAAGATCTATAGTGCCTAACCATCTATAATTAGCACTATAACCACTATCAAGCAACCTCTAAGCCTGCAGAAGGTTATTATTACCTTTAGTACTATTTATTAACCTCTTAATAACCTTAATTACTATTACCTATATAAGTGCTATTAAAAGCATTCTTAATAGTATAAATTATACCTAAAATTAGCAGTTATTTAATCCCTTAAGAAGCACTAATTAAGAAGTTATTATCATATATGCGCGCTATAACCCTTAATCCCTGCCCTTATATACACATTATATTATAGCAAAAAGCTAAAAAGGCAAAAATTTGCACCTTACATTTAAATTTAAACCTATAACCTTTAGCTTTTCTAGCATTTACCTAAGAAAGCATACTCTACCTTACATAATTGCTAGCACATATAAGTAGAAATTATCTCTATTAATGCATTCTTTTATAAAGTTAACCTACTTCTATAATAGCCTTACTTTTTCTTAAATAATTAGCCTTTTTATACTAATTTTTAATTTAAAAGTACTAGTATTACTAAAAAAGAGGCCCCCTAACTGCATTTACTTAGATCTACTACTTAGTTGCAGAAATCCCTAAAGGGAACTAAGCAGGATAAATCCTTTAGCTATCTAACATTTACAGGCAAGACCCTCTAAGTAGTATACTAGGATAAAACTGAGGTTAAGAGGTATAAGATAGCTTAGTTAAGCAGTATAGTCTTTAGTGCAAGGCAGCTACTCCTTATAGTTATTAGATAGGGAAGAGCTACTATCCTATTAGATTACTATTAAGGTACATTATATCTCTACTTACTTAAAGTAATTAGTATAACTATAGGTTATATACCTTTTAATGTAGCTACTATATACCCCTAATTGATATATTATTTAATACTGCTTCTTTACACCTTGCATACTAAAGTCATTTTAAGGCTATTATAACTGCATTTTTGCTACAATAGTATGATCTAACTACAGAGATAATGTAGGTAATCTACCAAGCTAGCAATATAGCAGCCTATCTAATTCTACGCAATGATAATAGCAAGATAAGTCTCTTAATAATTGTAATAATAGTTAGCGTTTAGTATCTCCTTAATCTCTAGGTTATTAGTATACTATCTATCTATTAGCTTCTTAGCTGCATTATAATGATAAGTCTAGGGATAATAAATTAAATTCTTTATCTTAATAACCGCAACTATAACTATAAGCTAGTTAACGCTCTATTCTCTATAATCTAAGAGAATAAGAGGATAATATTATAGATTAAATTACAGAAAATGAATCTATACTTGCATAGGGAGTATGCTTCTATTAAATAATAGAGGAATATTGCCCTATTTAAGCTCTTAATGCGTTTACCATTTAGGATAGCAATGTAGCCTTGCAGATACAACAGATACTAAGTTGCCAGGTCTTTAAGTCTATAATTGCAGATATGCTTATTAAGTATCCTCACGCTAGGCTCTTATATCTTAAGTATCTTCCCTAGTAGCAAGAGCAGGTGCAGCAGAGGTTTAATATCTATGCATTTAATTAGTAGAATTAAGCGAAATTAATTACTGCTTATTATCTACATTCTGCAGAGATCCTAAAGGCATAGCTAGGCAGACTACTAGTACCCTAAGATAATCTATTAGAGGGATCTAATAATAATCTTGCAGTGTAATAATAATATAAGACTACTATTAATACTATATAATCTATAGGCAGTAATATTAGTAAGAAGATTTAAAAGGAAATACTTAGTATCTTTAATCCTAATAATCTTAATAATAAAGATTATTAAGGTCTTATTACTACTAGTATAAGCAAGATAATCTATACTAATATATATATATTCTATAAGCATTTCTATTTATTTAAGCATTTTAGTAAGTTTAGTCTTATAAAATACTATATTAGAATGCTTACTAGGAAAGCTAATGCCTAGCTAATATCTAAGTTAGATAGAGCTAGTTATAATTAATTTCTTAATCTTCCTATTAATAAATTTAGTTAAAAGCTTACTAAATGGTTTAAGTATCTTAATATAGAGATCCTAGAGGATCTTTATTAAACTTAATTTACTTTTAAGCTTATTCTTTATAGTATTACACTTACCTAATAGGCTTAATAAAAAGCCAGTCTAGCTAAGTAAGTTAGATATAATAAAGATTATACTATTATTTCTATACTATTTAACTAGATAGATATTAAGATCTTACATTTCCTTAAATATCCTAAGGAAACTACATTGCTAATAGCATTTATTAAGCAGTATAAGCAATATTAAACTATAATTAAACACTTCTATTATTACTAAGACTAAGGTAATAGAAGCAAGCACTAATATAAGTCTAATTACTACTTAGGCAGAGATAAGGGTAATTAATTTAATTAATGCCCTTGCAATAAATGCTCTAGCTCTAAGTAATAAGATAAATATAACTAATTAAGGCAAGATAACTAATACTATAGTAATTAACTATTACAGTTATATATAAAGGATAGAAAGAATAATAATAAACTAGGCAATTATTATTATAGTAATAACTAAGATTACTACTTTTGCTTGCATAATAATAACTACATTTATTATAATGTTAAGGAAAAGAAGAAAATTCATTTTAAATGGAAATATCCTACCTTAGAAGATAAAGGGGATAAATTCAGGTTAGATAGAGCTAATACTAATAGTAATAGCAAGAGTATTTACTCCTCTTAATTAATATCTTCTTAATAAGTATACTTTAACTATATAACAGGCAGCGTAGTGCTAGCAGATATTATATAAGAGTTTCCCTACAATATCTGCTATTAAGTCTTTCCTAGCTAGGCTATACTATAGGAATACAGGGCTGCAAGATCTTATATTAGCCCTATGCAGTTAACAAGCAAGCAGGCACCTGCTAAGTCTAAATATTATATCTATTATTATAGAGATTTTCTATCTTATAATAAGCTTTATAGATACCTAAAGTCTAGATATTCTAAGAAGTTAGCTATATAAGAGGTTACTCTTTAGGTTAATAATACAATCGCGCCTATAGAACATATTCCTGCGTATATTTACTATTAACTGCAGGTTTATAAGGTTAATAGTAACTATATACACCTTAAATTTAATGCTATAAGCTCTCTAGGAGGAGAGATAGCTTCTATCTATGCTAATACTAAGTGTAGAAAACCAGTTATCTCTAGGGAATAGTTATAAACACTTTAGCATACTATTAAGGAAAAAACGCCTATCTTCATTTAAGGAGTTAATAATAAGGTAAGAAAGCTATACAGTAAGTAAGTAATATTTACATTTTATATTAATAGCATTTATTATAATAGATTAGATGCTAGCTATATAGAGTTTACCTATAAAGCCTAGATTTAGGATAGAATGCTATCTTTATTTCCTAAGGCTTTACTTAAGAATAGATAGATAGCGCTATATAGCATTAACATTATAATAACTAATAAATGTCTATACTGCACTAGTCTAGAAGAGTTCTTTATTCCTTTTACTATCTCTTAGCTCTCTTAGAAGGTTAATTAATAAGTAATAGTAGCTTAGCTAATAACAGTTCCTGCTAGATAGATATATCTTATGCCAGTAACCTAGAAAGAAGTCCCTAAAGGAAAAACATTTATATTTAATAGCTATATTAATAAAGCCTTTAATGCCTTTATAAACTTAAGTACTGCTCTAGGAGTTATAATTATTAATAATACTAATAAAAACATTACTTATTAGAGAAAGTAAAAGCTAGAGAACATTAAAGAATATAAGGAAGAATAAATATACTTCTCTAGCTTATAGAAAGCTGCTAGTCTAGCCTTAATAGCAACAGCTAGACTGATGGCCTCTGGCGCATCAGATGGAACTACTGGAGGCATGGAACAAGTCACAATCTCATCTGATATCAATCTTACTCCTGAAATCAGCGCCATCGCTGCCAGAGAACTTATTCCTTAAGCTATAAATAGCCCCTTAATATCTATCTTAGAGGCAACCCTTATAGGCGCTACTATAAACCTAATACAAGATGTAGGAAGTGCAATTCTAGAAGATATTAAAGACTTTAAGCTGCTATATAAATAGCAGAAAAGGAATAAAAAGAAGTAGCCCCTTTTAATAGTTAGGGAGCTTCTAGAGTTAGAATTGTTAGTCCTAGATAAGCTAGCCCTTACCTCCTCTATTAATAGAGAACCTAAGATAGTTATCTATAAGTTAATTCTAGAATTACCTTAAGTATTATATTAAGTATATATTTAGAGATAACTAAATCTCCTTAAGATTAAGACTTAGGAGGGAATTTATATTTATAATAATAACTCTAGATTTATAAAGCAGGCTTAAGATTTATATATTAAGTATACTACTCTATAGATAGACTTAAGTCTTATTTACATTCTAGAAGGTAAATTAATAATTATACTTCTAATTAATAATTAATATAAGCAGAAAGTTACTTAGTAACTATATGCTTATAGGCTAAAAGATTAAAACCTTATTAATTAGATCTTTAATAAGCTATATAATTAGAAATAAATAAAGTAGATAACCAAGCTAATGCTATTTATAGCTTTAGTCTTTATTATCTAGAGAATAGTTAATAGAAAACCTAAGGGTTAAGCTATAATTAATCTAAGAGCCTTAAATAAAGTTACAATTCCTAATAGCTATCTGTTACCTAGACAGGAGGATATTATCATAGCCCTGCAAGGCGTAACTTACATCTTAGCAATTAATGCATCTTCCTTCTTCTTCTAATTTAGAGTTACACTAGAACATTAAGATAGGTTTACAATTATAAGTTATAGAGAATTAAAGAGATTTACAGTTACTCCTATAGGCTTTTATAACTCTCCTATATATACTTAATAGTATATAGATAGACTTTTACATTTATACTGTAGCTTTTATTATACCTTTATTAATAATATTATAATCTTCTTTAAGTCTACTAAGGAGCATACTTAGTATATAGATATACTCTTTAGACTCTTTATCTCTAAGAACTTATCTATCTCTCTAATAAAGAGCTAGATAGGCTATCTAAGTGCCTAAGTATTAGGATTTTACATTAATGCTCTTAGATTATTAATAATAGTAGAGAGAGTTACTGCCTT
Organism: Fusarium xylarioides; assembly: GCA_013183765.1. Classification (NCBI taxonomy): domain Eukaryota; kingdom Fungi; phylum Ascomycota; class Sordariomycetes; order Hypocreales; family Nectriaceae; genus Fusarium; species Fusarium xylarioides. The sequence continues at coordinate 110,699 of SRZU01000134.1, read as the reverse complement.
TACTAAGCTAGAGTTTCTATAATAGCTTGCAGCTCTTAAATAATATATTAAAGTAACTAGGTACATTTAATATCTTATTCTATACTATGCTAAGATTATAGAGCTATTATAGAAGTATAAAGTTGCCCTCTTAGCTAAGAGAAGAAAGAATAATAAGATTATTAATAGTAATAAAGGAAAGAGAAAGTTATATATAAAGATAACATACTATAATCCTATACTAGCAGAGAAGATTACCTTTTAGATTATATAAGAGTAAATTGCCTCTAAGAAGGGTTTAGTTTACCTTAATCTAAAGAAGCATCTCTTTCTTTAACTTAATGCTAGCATTTAGTAAGGCTTTAAAGCGGTTCTATATTATGTAAAGGATAAATACATCTAGAAGGAGGGTACTTACATTCCCTCTAATGTTATTATACCTATCTATTTTATTAGTAAGATGTTAATAGTAGTAGAAATAAGATATAGACTAATAGAGCTAGAAATAGCAGCGCTAGTCTAGGCAATAAAGAGACTAAAAGTACATATTAGATTTTCTAAAGGATCTCTTACTATATTTATAGATTACTTAGTAATAAAATAAATTATTAAGAAAATAACTTTAGATATAATAAGTACTAATTATACTAATAGAAGACTTATTAATGCCTTAATCTATCTTTTAGAGTATAAGCTATATATTTTTTATATTCCTAGAAAGAAGAACTTTATTCCTAATGCCTTCAGTTGCTTAGAGGCTCTAGAGACTAATGGTAATGCTTATAGACTTCACCCTGATTACACTGCACTTAATGATATATGCATAGGCATAGAGTTACTTATATCTAAAGAGATAAAGGATAGGTTTATCTAGAGGTATTTTAATAATATAAAGTATCTACCTATTCTTAAGATAATTCTTAAATCTAAGGGTAAAGCAGTTAATGCTAATTAATTAAATAGCAAGGATGCAGTATCTGCTTTAAAGCATAGTATGCCTTTTACTCTAAAGGATAGACTTCTATATTACAAATAAACTAATAGATATCTTTACTTATATATTCTATACTCTATAATTAATAAAATCCTAAAGATAGTATATAAGGACTAGAATTATCTTAGGACTAAAAGGATAATAAGGGAATTATTAAGACTCTTAATATATAATCTTACTGCAAGAATCTAAAAATACATTTATAGTTGCAAGATATATTATCTAGGATAGACAGACTAATAATAAAGAATTAGCAACTATATGCTAATACATCTCCTTATTACTCCTATACATACTATTATAATTAACTTTATTACTAATCTTCCCCCTATCTTATCAGTTAAAAGCCTGTAGGCAATTAAAGGATTTAATCTCTTTAATTAGCTTATAATAGTAACTTGCATAGCAAGCAAGCATTATCTTCTAATCCCCAGATACTTAATATACAGCGCTAAAGACTAGGCTATTACCTTAGTATAGATGCTATTAATAGCAGATTAGGGAATTCCTAAGGTTATTATCTTAGATTGCAATAGAAAGTTCACTTTACCATTCTAGCAAAAGCTATAAAGTAAATTTAAGTGCAGACTTACTATAACTATAGCATACTATCTAGAAGCTAATAGTCTATCTAAAAGAAGAAACTAGACTGTTAAGATCACTCTATGCTTTTACTACATTAAGAATCCTTTAGTAGATTAGTCTTATATTCTTCTAACACTTTAATAGAATCTAAATAAAGCATATAATGCTAGAACTAAGATAAGTGTATATAAATTCCTTTATAGGTTTAAGCTAATAAGCGCTCTTAATCTTATTACCCCTATAGAAGATATTATAAATCTTCCTTATCTTTAAGAAGTTATTTGCAAGGAAGCTTAACTAGCTATAGATTTTACTGCAATAAAAGGAAAACGTTAGTATAATAATAAGTATTATCCTATTACATTAAAAGAAGGCAATTGCATCTATCTATAACTTTATAAAGGCTATAATCTCCTAAGAAAGCTATTAAAGAAATAGTTATAGCAGCAAACTAGTCCCTTTTGCATTAAATAAGTTATTAATAATCTAGCCTATAAATTAGAGCTTCTAGATTAGTAGAAGATCTATCTAGTTATCTTAGTAAAGCATCTTCTTCCAGTGCATGCTAATAACCTTATTAATAAACAGCCTAGGCCTATAAAGGGAAAACCTATTAATAAGAATTACTATAAAGTTAACTTTATTATTAAGAGATAAGTATAATGCCTTAGAAGGAATACTACTCCTTTTAAAGGATTTCTTATTTAATAGAAAGGATAGGGTCCTGAATATAATTAGTAGGTAAAGACTGCAGATATGTTAGAAGAGCTTATAGAGTCCTTTTATAAGAAGCATCCTAAGCAATTTGCTAATGAAGGACTATAAAGAAGCAGTTAGATAAAGAAGATCTTAAAGAAGATTAATTAGGGGAATTAATTAATATGGAATATATATATATTAGATAATAATGGAATAGTTAAGGATAACTAGAAGGTTTCTTTAGAGGCTAGCTGTATAATGCGTAAGAATTACAGCTCTCCCGAATAGCGGGTTATAGTTAATCTAGTCCTTGGTGTTTATCTCACAACACCAAGGCCCACTCTCAGAATTGACCCGATATACCCTTCTGAATACCTTCATTTTGCCTTACGAGCTGTGATTCGGTATCAAAGTTATTGCTTTTAAGGTTTATTTTACTAGTTTGCTTTTCATTTCTATAGTTATAGCTACCTTAAAGAAGTATAGCTCTAAGACTCTTAATTATTAAACCTAATTTTTATGATTTTTCTATTTATTAATTAACCTCTTACTTCTAGTATCTAGTTACCTCTCTTTTAGTCTTCCTTCAGTTATGTAATCGGCTTAATCCATCTCTGAGGCTTGTTTAAGCTAAACCCCTTGCGTAATGGCTTAATCTGACTCAATTACATGATGTCACCGGTTTAACAAGATCTAGCCTAGCTAAAGAGCAAGGCTCTCTAGCTAGCTTAAGTGCAGTTAGGTTTAGGCTGTAATTAAGGCAGCTAACTTAATGATATTAACTTAATAAAGCTTTGCTGCCTGGGAGGCAAGTAATGTTTAAATTATAATAGACTTTAGAGATGCTTAGATACCTTTTAAGGCTAATATGTAAACTTAAAAAAAAAAATAGATTATAGTTATAAGATTAATAATAGTTATAATCTATAGATTATATTTACTTTTTAAGTTAATAATTTAATTATTTATTATTAAACTTAAAGTATTAGTATATTACTACTTAATTCTTAGAAATAGTATTTTAGTTTAATATTATTTTTAAATAAAGTTAGAATTAAGGTTTAAGTAGTAAAGTATCTTATACTTAAAGATAATTAGGTTAAGTAACTAGATATCTATTTAATAATTATAAATAACTGTAAATACTTTTCTTACTAGCTTTTATATTTAAGTCTTAGTGCTAAGAGTTATACCTTTAATAAGGTTTATAATTTCCTTATTACTAATTTCTAGGTTATAGCTAAGTAAAGGTAATATTTATATATTTCCTTTATTAAATTACTATTAATATTACTGTTTATTGCCTTAATATTAATTATTATTTTATAAAGTAAATATACTTAATTAGGTAAATTCTATTTAATTAACTATAGTCTTATTTTACCTACTAAAAGACTCTTTAACTTTTAGTTATAAACTCTTTCTTATATATAGAATTTTTTTTATCTTATATAATTAACTTTATAGAATTTTCTAGGTAATTCTATTATATATAAACTTTAAATATTACTTATAATATAAAAGCCTATTTATAAATTAATAGTAATTATACCTATAAGTATAATAATACTAGAGATCTAGAGGCTATACTTAGTCTTTAGCTTACTAAGATATAGATCTATTATATCTAAAGTGCTTAGCCTTTATATCTCCCTATTAAGCTACCTTTTATAGTAAAAGCTTCTAGTTAAGCAGTAAAGGAGCTTATACTTAAAGATAATTAGCTTTTATAACTAGTTATTTATCTACTAATTATAGCTAATTACTAATAATTAACTAGCTTCTCTTTTTACTTTAATTCTTACCTCTTAGTATATATTTATCTATAAGGTAATAATATTACTATTATAAACATTTTAGGGGTAGTTATAGCCAGTTAGGATAGGCTGCAGGTGTAGTTAATTAACGCCTACCAGTTACGCGTTAAGTGAGTTTAACATCTTGACTACGATTGAGGTTAGCGTTGTTGATCTTATGAGGAGTAGTCGGGGTGGAGAACTTGCATCTGACTTTGAGGATGGATAGATTAGGAAAGGTTAAAGTTGTGGGGGAGTCGCAGACCCTATTAGTTATTAGGCTTTTTAAAGCTCTTTAGCTGGTTAGGTAATATATTCATTATGATTAGAGTTGCTTGAGATGCTATAGCCTAAAGGTAACCTTATTAATTAAGTTTATTAAGACTTTAGTCTAGCTAGAGACTTTATTATTAATACTTCTATAGCTTATTAGAATACCTAGGTTCTATTTATTAGTTATTATTAGGTTAAAGCTATAAAAAAAATAGATTTAATTAGTTTCTTAATAATTTTATAATTATTAAGATAAGTATCTTTAAAGGATAGATAGATTAAAAAAGGTTAAAGTTATAAAGGAGTTATAGACTTAACTAGGCTTTTTAAAGCTTTTTAGCTAGTTAGGTAATATATTTATTATAATTAGAGTTACTTAAGATACTATAGCTTAAAGGTAATCTTATTAATTAAGTTTATTAAGACTTTAGTCTAGCTAGAGACTTTATTATTAATACTTTTATAGCTTATTAAAATACCTAGATTCTATTTATTAGTTATTACTGGGTTAAAGCTATAAAATATTATAAAAAATAAGCTAACTTTTATAATTAACTCTAATAGTAGCTTAAGTATATAATTTTTATTAATCTTTATTATTTAAAGACTTTTTCTCTTAAAGATTATTAGGATTTAATCTTATTTTAGGTTTTTAATAGATATATATTATTTCTTTATTATTATAACTAAAATATAACTTATTAAAGAATAAAATAATATCTTAGCATTTTAGTATAAATCTTTTATAATATATACTTATTATAAAGTCCTTATAATTAATAGTAAGATTAAGATTTATAAAATTAACCTTTTTAATAACTTATTTATTTTAATTCCTTAAATAAAAGCTATAATAAATAGTATATTTAAAGATATTAAAAATATCTATAGTTATAAAAATATTATTAAGCTATATGCATTTTCCTTTAAAGCTTTTAATCTTGAATAAGTTCTTAATATTATTAATATTATTTTTAATTAATTTCTTCTTCTTTTTATATTAATCTAATAACTTAAAGTTATTATATTATATTTAATTTAAAGAGAAGTATAAAATATATCTCTTAAAGCTTTTAAATATACTATTAAAGTTATATATATCTTTTAATTAAAATAGAATATTATATAACTATAAAAATTTAATAATACCTTAAATATAACTCTTAATTAGTGTATTTAAATACTAAGGTAATCCTATAGTATTATTATAAAGATATTATTAATAATAATTAAACTATTAATTGTGGTATTAAGAGATTTAGTTAAAAAAGGGGGTGGATACTACCAGTTAATTCTTCTGACCCTCGGTAGCCAGTCCACTGTCACATTGATAAATTGTGCAGCTCATTAAATCCCTTTAAGACCCTTGCATGCGATATTGCTCAACTGGACAACCAGCCTGACCAATTCTCACCCATTTTCCTTCCGTGTAGCCGATAAAAGCGTGAGCGAGGTTTTGACACGATTACTGACTGCTACAAGGGCTGTGCTCTTCGTTGGCGCTTCGAGCGGACCTTGGACCCCGAAACACAAGCTTCCTTGTGACTCGCCAGTTTGACCAATATTTGTGGTTTGGCTTCTGAATTGTCGAGCTCAATCTCAGACAATTGCTTGGCAGGCTGCCCTGACCAAGGTCCCGTTATTCCAGTCTGAACACGCCCCTCCCGTGGCCTCGTGGCCATGCGTCGGTGTTGAATAAATACTTCCATTGTTGTCGTTATCACTCACCAGAGGACGAAAAGGACCATATCTTTTGCGAACAACAACTTTGTGTTTCTTGGGCCTGGACGGCAGTTCTGTGTTGTTGAAACAATATTGGAAGCCGATATGGACAATAATAAGCAAGCTTCTCCGCGGCCCTAAGATCAACAACCTTGTCTAATCTGATTTGTCAATAAAGGACCCCTGCGGCATCTGGATGAAGACACACGAGCATTACACGACAGCAACAAAACCCTTTCAGCGCTGCAAGGCACGACACGACCCGTTGTTCGCGGTAGCGTAATCCAAACGGCTCGTTCTTTCAACAAACTTCGATTCGAGGAGCCACTTGGCCATCAAAGACGTGATTCGTTCTTCACCTGAGCTCTAGGGTTCTAAGCAATTCGCAAGCGTCACCCTTGATCGACGAACCAATCCTGAGCTTCGTGTTTACGTTACTGAAACTGCTCGTTACTGTACACAGTTTGCTGGGGACAAGACGGACACGCGGTCATCCCCGGACTGGTCTTCCTTGCTTTGCTTTGCTTCACTTCTGGCGCTCCGGTTTCGCGGCGCGGATCTCATATCCGGCACTGGCTGGGCCTGGAATCGAAGCTTGTTGCGCCTAGGCAGGGTTACACAGCTTGTTCCGAGAAAAAGGGTCCTTTTAGGGAGGAAACCTCATTAAAAGTCAGGGCAATCAATCAAGATCAGGGGACTGATCGACAAACGAGGGAGGGCCTCAATTGGAGAAAAAGAAAGAAGAATAAGTGAGGTGAGACGTGACAAAGCAATTCAGGGCCAGGAGACCAAAAAGACGTTCCGTCCGCAAAAAGCTGAGGCGTGGGAGTTGACTGCCGCTGCAGCAAGGCCCACAGGGCATTCTGACGAGGTGAGGACCTTCTGGCTTCTGCCAAAACCCCTAGAGAGCCAGAAGAGCCACCGATAGGACCCACTCCGCTCCGCTGTTGCCAGATTGATTGCAGCGCCTGCCCGCCTGCCACTGTCCAATTCCCACTGTCCACTCCTGCCAGCACACCAAACCCCCCCTGGCTCTTAGCCCCGAAGACAGGATCAAAGGTACCGACCCCAAGTCTCACCCTGTCGTGTCGCACTTGCCCTGTCTTGGATCCCGGAATTCGGACTGGGGGGTGGCCACTGTAGGCAGGATGATGACTCCACGCTCTTTCATGCTGGCGCAGCGTGAGAGCCACCATCAGCGCCCTCCTTCCCCTTGTACTACCGGTGCTAGTCATCATAATACTTTGTCTATTCCGACTCCCTCTTTATCTCCTGCCTTCACTCCCATTCCCACACGTTTATTGTCCTCCTCACCCTCACCTTTATCTTCTTCTCTTCTCTTAGATACTTCCTCTCCTCATCACCAAATATCAACACCAACAAACAGTGTACATTATCCATATCAGCCAACACCAACATACAACTCCAAGTTGGCGAATTCAACGGCAGCGACCTCGAAGTCGACCACATTCTCACTTCCGCGCTGGTCGCCAAAGTATGACGATAGCAACAAGCACATTACAGTCACCATATCTCCAGCTCAACCGAACTCCAATGCAACAATGGTTAAACGCAAGGATTGGCGGGAGACCTCTAGTCTTGCCCCTTCGAGCCCACCAAAAACAACAGTTAGTCTGACGATGAGATCAACGACACCTACAAGTCCGGTCAAGATTCCTACCACCAACAACCGATATGGCGCCCATCCTCAAAAGCGTCACTCATCACAGAGGAAACGAAGCAGTGACTCACGATCTTCGGATAAACTTTCACCGTCTCTCGTTGCACTCTTGGCCGTTACAGATATTCCTCGACATAAGCAGCTTCAAAGGCGCCGCCGCCGTTCCGAGAAGACCCTGACAGTGCAGGAGGTCATTGACTGTCAGCATGCTTCGGAAAAGGAACTGAGCTGGACATTCGGTAGCCCTCTGGACATGCTTCTATCCCCACCTCAGGAAGTTGCCGACGATGATGATAGTGTGAGCGATTGCAACATTGGTTCCAGTATGTCAACAAGAACTTATTCCATCGATTCCATCCCATCTCTGGACGAGTCATTCTCTAGCGAGTGCCTCTCATCTCTCGGAAGCCCAAGGACACCTAGTCCATGCTCTCGCAGGACTAACTTGACTCCTATGCGAAAGTCGCTAGAGCCTGTTATCTCTCCACCTGGTTCCGTTGATGAACATCCACTGGCCCGAGATGATGTCGATGTCGATGAGCTGGACTTCAGCACTCTCAACCAGCCCGAGGAAGCTCAGCCCAAGTCTCAGTTCCTGGAGCCTTTTAAGCCCTTGGGGTCTGTCTTTAAGTCAAATCTCACCGCTTCACTCCGAGCCCTTCGATCAGCGGCCCGATCTTTCTCGGTTCTGAACCTTCCTTCTATCCCACCGGATGATTACTTAACTCGATCTATTCTCACCATCGACCCCAATGTTCCCTATGCTGATGAGCGTCGGCCACCCGTTTCCGAGGAAATGCCTTCCGCAGCAGTTCGCCGTTATCTCAATCCTACCACTAACGCAAGAATCGAACCGCCAACCAAGACCGTTTTTGCCGGAACTTTTGCTGCATCAATTCAGATGCGAACTTACAAGATCCAACGCTCCCGAACAGCCCCGGGTTCTACCCGAAACTCTTATCCATCAACATCGCTCCAGTCACAGCCAGCCCCTGTCCCTCAGCAGCCACAGCCGCAGGTCCCCACTCAATCTGTCCCAGGCATGCGACAGCGGGAAATGCGTGAGAACTCCGACTTCATCCGTATCGCTGTCATGGAAATGGCGATGCGCAAGCGCGGAAAGCTCGACGATCAGCGACCGGGCCGAGCTCGTTTCGCACTTCCTCCACGACAAACCTCAACGAAGCCCTACGAGATGGGAGCAAACGGTGTTCCGGCTCGTTGGATTCCTATCACAGCCTAGGTTTCCATCGCTGTGCCGTACCCAGAATCGACACCACAAATCAAAAGGCTTGAATTTCTCGATTTACGACATGCAACACGTCATGTACCTGGCCATGGTTTCTTTGCATTGCAACGAGGCCGGTTCAGGCAGGACAATCCACGGAAGTGCAGCCGATTTGGGACCCACTTCGTGGAATCATTATGGAGTTTCTGACGTTTAACCATGCCATTGGATGCGATGATGCAAATTTTTTGCCCCCCATCTCAATGGAAGGGTTTTAGAAGCATGCCCACGAGCGATGGTCCCACCACCCGACGATAGGCCCTGGAGAAAGTGCAACACGACTTTTGACGGAACTAGAGCAAAGCAATTGACCTGGTTCTGACTCGGGAAAACCGGGTCGAAATTACCAACACTCAAGGGGATTGGCCACCGAACACGAACCCGAAACAGTTTGGGCCTCGGCACTCAAGGTTATTTCACCATGAGGGCATCGGCCAACCACACTCCGACAACCAATCACAATTTCCATTAGACATGGGAATACTTCATCATTCTAGAAAGCGAGTGGCATTTTCAGGAGTTTCCCGTTATTACACGTTATTTATTTACTTATTCCCCTTTCTTATCACCGCGAGGTGGAGAAAAAGCGCACAATCACCGGATTGCCAGGAACTTATTTGTTTCTTGTATATTGACCCAAAATTTCTCATATTTCTTTTTCAAACAGGCCCTTTCGGCATTTGACCCCCGCCCAAGCGGGATTGGATGCAACTGAACAAAATCCCGCGCAAGGCCGGGCTTATGGAGAGCCTTGAGACGCGGTCGGAGAAGACTCGGACAAGGAGGGAGTCATCGCATTTGTTGAGAGGAGTTGGCATTTAGGACCGCAGGAACACAGCATCGAGTCCGGCGAATTGGGAGATCATATCTTTTTCTGAAGCAGGACTGTCACCGGTACATACATATCACATTCACAACATAAGTAATCGTCTTTTGGGACGAGGAGAGGCATAGGCGCAAGCGGCATGGCACGTCAAGGAAGACATTGAGCGGTGTATTTACTTGGATATCCATTTGTTAACAATTACATATTTTGATCAAGATATTACAATTATTTTTCGTGTTCCACAACCCAACTGCAAATATCCTCTTACATTGGACCCTTCGGCTATTTCTAGCCCGACTTTTTTCTTTCTGGTAACCATTCAATTCGTGGACCTCATTACCTTCGCCAAAAGCGGCAAAGCGACATTTGGGCTGGGCAATGCACGAATGCCCAACCAACCACCTCATCAAAAAAATAATATTGCGCTGGACAGACGACCTACCTGCACGTTGGCGCTGTTGTCTCAGTCACCGATTGTTGAGATTGCGTGGTCAACGGTTACTGGATCTCAAGACAAGGCCTTGCTGGCAATCTCGGCTATCAAGCTTATTTCACACCATCAGTCTATGTGCTCAGTCATGGACCTTCTCTTTATGCTTCTCATCCGGGCAAAACTGGAGCGATGATGCCAGCAACAGTGACAGGAGTTCTTAAGATGTGGGACAAAGAACAAAAGAACTTCTAGAAGACCCTTTCCTTCTTGTTGTGGGGGTAAAAGCCGCGACATTGGATTGAGTCAGACGCTAGTCAGGGGCTGGCAAAGGGCAGGGCTATAAGCGCTTTAATTGTCGATGTTTTGACCACGGGAAAAGTCGACAACTCCCCGCTTGCGATAAGGGAAATAACGCCAAAACGGCAAGATTTTCAACAGGGTTCTCTTTGCTGCACTGTACTTTGTTGTGCAGTAGCTGGCTCCATAATGCCCTCAGGACCCCAAGGGGCGTGTAGCGGAGACAAATCTCCTATTCCCAGGAGGGAAAAATGTTCTAGACCGCTTATTACAACATGCTGTTTACTATCTCGTGACTGCAGAGGATATGAAGCCATTTAACCAGGCGGTGTATTAATTCCTATTCTGTGGGGAGGCTTCTGTTTGTCATTCGGATATGTCCACCGAGCTGACCGCGATAGGGCATGGTGAGCCCTGATGACGATGGGTAGGGTTAGTCCATCCAAGACCACAAGAGGCCCGACATGTCAACCTGCCTATGTTGGACATATGTGTTAATCTACGAGTCTAGGGAGTATCCTGGGTATGAAAACGCGAGCATGTGCTCTTTTGTAGGTTGCTTGGCATGATAGTCGGGGGACTAGCCACGATGAGAAGGAGGCAAGACTTTCTGTAACAAGGGCAAAAGGTCCTACGATAGACATCCTCACATAAGTGCGTGCCTAAAGATACGAAATACCCTGACTATGGTTTCTTTACTATGGAGGAGTTATGGGCAGGTGAATGATAGTGATATTCGCATGTGCGCAGCATGTGAGTGTGATCCATAGCTTGGCACTTGGTCCTGATATGATAGTACATAGGGTTTGATGTGGGTGCAGTACTATCTACGGATCATTCGTTCATTTGAACGAGTATGTTTACTACATGGTCAGGGCCAAGGTCGTACTGAGGCGATGAGATGGAAGACAGTGAACCGAAAGTCAGTAGCTACGACAACTGCTGATGCTAACTGCATGGGTTATCTTCAAAGACCGAGGGAGCCATATCTCGAGACAAGTGATTCCATCGAGTTATAATGTGAGACTGTGGTCAAATCAAAAGCATGTCTCTATGCAACAGTTTGTAGCTCGGGTTGCTGTCTATCTGGAGAAACACACATCGAGATCGTCGTATCCACTCATGCCTAAAGAGATATCACAGAAGCACGAGCGAGTTGAGGACCATTTCTGTTGAGCTAGGGATCGTAACGCCCTAGTCCCAATATTGACTTGTGTCAATTCAAGCTTTGCATGTTGCGAGTGGTTGCCATATGATCCGACATAATGAACACTCAGAGTTCAATTCTTGTTGATTACAATTGATTGCCGAAATAACTTGATATCATTCTAGTAAGAGTTCCAAGGGAAGTCGTTCATTGATAATGCGCCGACTATTTGGTGACATCGACGTTGAGCTGGGGAACTCCATGTATGTTTTGTTCAACCACTGTCTCTGGGCAAGTTACGTTCATATTGAAAGACCGTCATAATATAAACCAAAAATTCTATTAAGAAATATTGATAACGAGGGGTAGAATTGGACCCTTGTCTTGAAACCAGTCTGATGGTGCTTCAGAACCTGATGGGACTACACCCGTCAACATCTGAATCGAAATGAATCTTGATATTTTGACAATCGAGTCCATTTGGCAGTATTTCCAGTTGTATTGTAGAGTCTTATGATGGCGAGCATAAATATGCCCCCGGTCATAGGGATCTTTCGTTCTGTAGTGATCAAATTAAGACCATATCATCACCAGCATGGATATTGCATGTTGTCAATATATCTAAGGAAAGACCCGAGTGTGTAATTAATAAAAGTAGAACAAAGAATTAAAAAATTGGGAGAGCGAATAGTAACAGGCAATGAACGCCTGACATATGTGCCCAAGATCATGGTGTACGGTAAAGTTAGAGTAGTTTACAATAAGTTGTCTGGTGGGATCAAGGCGACTTTACGAAGTTCCTTATTTGAGAGGACTGACCGAGCCTCCCAGGAATGAGGTCCAAGTCCTGACTAACGATGGGCAGTAGAGAGACGGTCTATGAGATTATACCGCACATTGCTAAGAGAAGGTGGTGCCATGACTTGGTGGTAGGCTGTGAATTGAAATGACTGCGCAGTGTCGTATGTTTGCCCCGTCAAATATCCAAGCCCCTGAGACTGGCTGTTCTCAGCAAGCATACCTGGTAAGGGGGGAACAACGAATGACTGCAACCTATGCTATGAAGGCATTATCAGTAGCCTTGAAAGTCTGATAACGGCATTAGGAATTGTGTTCTTCCTTCGAGTTGTGTCTGAAAACTAGGTATCCGCATACAATACGCTACGATAACTTGACTGAACAATCACGTAGTGGAGCCGTGGTGAACGCCAAATGAATATCATTAAAATCATTATTATGAATATGCTAACCAGCCATGCCAGTTTGTCAATCGCTCTGCTCTCGTCATGGACAGATACGCACTGTCCTCAAGCCTATCCTGAAGCTCTTTGAACTTTGGCGTTGGTGCTTTTCTCTCAAATAAGATATCTAATTCGAGGTATGTCAAGTTCCTCGTCTCGGGCAATCTGATATAACACCATATCAGACAGAAGAAGCTCGTTCCTGCGTAGAGGAAACATGATGCGCCGCCAATGTTCCAAGCAGATGGGTTGAGCATCTTGGGCATGATGATGTTGTTGAATATTAAACAGAGGTTATATGTAACTCGTGCGAGAGCAACGGTTTTGACTCGCAGTCGGGTAGAAGGTATTTCGGCAACCACGATATAACAAACGGGGCCGATAGTCATGTCGTAAATAAAAGTCATGGCGATGATCAAACCGCCCAAGGTCCAGTTCGCACCAGTGCGATCGCTCAGCACCACCCATACCACGCCGCCAGCGGTCAACAAGCAGATGGGCGCGAGCAATCCGTATATATAGAGCTTCCGGCGGCCCACAAAGGGGAGTAGAATCCAGGCAACGATACCGCCGATGATGCCGACGCCGTAGCAGGCGGTTGAGAGGTTGAAGGATATGGAGGCGCTGAAACCAGCCTGTTCGAAGAAATAAGGTGCATAAGATGTGAGGGACCAGCCACTGAATGCTTGGCAGACCCAGGCAATACATGAAATCTCTGTTCGTCGACGATTGACTCCTTTGAAGAGATCTCGGTAGCTGGCTCCTCCGTAGTTGGAGTCCTTTTCCATCTTGTTGGTGTGTTTCATTAGTGAGATAGTATCCTCTATATCGGTACTATTCTTATTAGTAAGACGAGTCAGAGATTTTCTCGCCTCATCCGTTCGTTCATGGCGTATAAGCCACCCTGTTTACCATGTTAGTTGCATTGTGTTTAGGGGGGGTGAGTTCTCTTACAAGGGCTGTCGGGTGCGAACCACACGCCGAACAACAATGGTATCGCCCACGCCCATTGAAGCGCAAAGGGGAGTCGATAAGACCATTGAGAGGTCTCATGAACGAGAGACCGAAGGATTCCGGTGCCGATGACTTGTCCGACCAGCCAGCACATGTTGATGCTGCTGAGGACAAACGGTCTCAAAGCATTTGGTACGACTTCGGCTGAATAAGTCGCAGCAAGAATTTCGATGACACCCCATGATAGCCCTGAAGCTTTGTCAGTTATTTTTCGTATGGATATCGGTTTGTAAACATACCAGACAGAGCTTGTGACGTTAAAAGGACGCCGATACTGTCCGCAAAGAATGCAGGAAATACAGCGATACACATCCAGAACAAACTGGCAAGCATCATCTTTCGGTATCCAATAAGATCTGTGATGTAACCGTGTGCCAAAAGTCCAATGATTTCACATGCAATTGCGGCGTTCTGCAGCCCCATCTGCCATGACGGCGAGATCTCGTACATCTGATCTTCAGCTGGTGTATCCTTTGGTAGAATTGGCTCTCCGTATTTCTCTCTGAATGCAGGAAAAGCAAAGAGACCAGTTACAAGTGACTTATCGTAAGCTCTGCGAATGTTTGTTTAGCTGTACAGTCCAATATGATATGATTTTAGGACTTACTCCATGACCAGTCAGGAAGAGCAACAATGACCATCCCACTGCCTTTGGGTACTGTCGACAGCATGAAAAGAAGGTAGCCTCTTTCTCTTCTGCGAAACCGCGATAGACTCGCCTCGTTGTTGAATCAGAGGCATGAGAATGGGGTAGCCATAGCGAATTGGTGAGGCCGTTTGGTAGAGATTCCAGCTCAGGCTCGCTGCTCCTGGGCGAACCTGTCGTGAACTCTGGTAACTCTGGCAGGGGAATGGGGCGTGCATCAGTGGGGATGGGGATAGCTTCGCTGGAAGGGCCCATCTTTGAATTCGTTCTGGTGGATGGTGTTGAATTCCACCAGTGCAGTCTCATGTCGAATTACGCGGTTTTCCAAGGTCGTAAGCGAGCGAGACCATGGCTCTCTCTCTCACTCTCTCTTTTGATGTCCGGGGGTGTTATTGACGATTCCCCAGATATTTCATGGTTGCAGTTTTGTTTTGTTGATGGAGAGAGTTTCAGTCTCCAGATCCATCCAAGAGAGAGAATTCAAAGTTGGAACGAACGAACATTACATTGTGGGGGCAGGCAGATCGATTGGTCAATGGCGATGCAGAGGAAAATCAGCTAGAAGGCGAAGATGAGAGCTAAACCTGGTGACCAACACGTCACTTTTGTGCTTGGGGTTCCTGTTCGGGCCGTGGGCCACGGAGTTTGGTGGATATTCAATGGTAATAGTTTGTATAGACTACTGGGGTTGGGGGGCTGAATAATTGCCCATGGGGGACAGTTTAGAGTCTTTTTTGCAGCAGAGGCCCTGTAAACAGGTACGCGATCATACCCAGCCAATGAGCGCTGAAGGTTACATTCTCCCATTCAAGATAGTAGCCATGATAAACCCTTCTTCACTCTTCAACTCAGGAAATAACTTGATTAACAACCCAGGCTCCCCCATCTTACATATGATTCTCAACCAAGTTCAAGTAAGCTCAAATGTGGAACTGTAAAGAATTTCAACCCACCAACATTCGCGCAAAAATCTGGAGTCGGTCCGATCCCCTTACTCTACCTCGGTCTGGGTTCCCCAATAAATATCTAATAAAAAGTCTGGCGTGACGGCGGCAACGTTGCCTGTAAAAGTGTAAGAGTTTCAGCAGAGTTCTTATAAGCCACCAGGTAAATGGTGCTTCTTGTAAGAGTTTCAATCATACAGTCGGTTCGTGTAGGGTTCTAGGTAATGTGCTTCTACCAAGTAAACCACAATGCATTGATTATCATTATTAGTCAGTAACAGCTGCCATATTCTTCTTTTGTTGATTTGAGTGGTTTCCATTTGAGTTTGACTCGGTTTAAGCTTATCAACCACGTTTTGTAGCAATTGACTACAGCCCGCTATCGCCGATCATCCACCATTGAACCATGCTTCCAAGTATCGATGAGATCCAACACGCGAGGCGACATCAATCGACGTTCTATTCAACTTCGCAACATTTTTATCATTGCGCAAAGTGATTTGGCAATAATGGAACTCATACCAGCACTGCACAGGCTGGTTTCCTTGCGCCTCAGGCTGGCTGTATGCGGGGTCACGTGCCAAGCTGTTGAATACTCCTCAAACTCAACCAACACCAAGCAGTCGTCTGTGTCCCGGGTTTCAGCGAATCACAACCCATCAACAATTAGCGGGAAAGTAACGCGACATTCAAGGACATACTCATGTTCGAGCTCTATGCGAGGCCGCGGGCCTTGCCGAGCATGCTATCGCTAGCTCAGAATTACACGATAAGGAGCTATTCAGTGAGACCATCATCAAAACCACCACAACCAAAGCCGTCATCAGAAGCGAAACCACCACATCCCACAAGATTCACGTTTGTCCCAGAATCAGAGTGGGCATCAAATAGAGGCCTGATACGTACTTCACAGCAACGCGAGACAGAAAGATCACGAAGGCAAGAAAAGATGTTTAAGAGATTCTCAAAAGACAGGTCACCACGAAAGAGCCCACCAATATCAAAACCGGAGCCGGAGCCGGAACCAGAAGCGGAACCAAGATCAGAGAGAAAAGCACAGGAACCATCAGAAACGCACCTACTGCAGGACATGCCAGAGTTTGATAAACGGTTTTTGATTGCAAACTTGGATAAGGAAGAGGCTAAGTACAAGGCCAGACGAGCCAGCATGACTTCGAAAGAAAGACGGCAGGCATGGATTGACATGGTGGGATGGTCACTGGAAACACCTTATTCAAGAGAGCTGTACAATAAGCCTCGGGATTTCAGGTTGGTCAGGAGGCTCAGAGCAATTGAGCTGATTCGGCTGGTATTCGGCTATCAGCTCAGTCCACGCTTGAAAAAAGAGATCACATCCAGGCTACCATACCGGCTTCGAGACAGCAATATGAGAGACGTCAGGCTCACCTGTATTGATACTGACAAGGGACGGAAGGGGGGCAAGTCGTTCCATATGGGTGTGGCTATTCTGGACACCAGGGATCTCAGAGACGTCATCCGAAATGGCTTCAAACTTGATAATCCATCAGATCTCATTCGGACTTATCAGTTTGCCGTCCAAGACAGTGTGCCCGAAGTGGACCGTTTCTGTTTCGGCGACACAGAGGCCATATCAACAGAGGACTTGAAGCGCAGATTTGTTGAGTGGCAGCAAGGAAGAGATGTGATCGGCGTTGCATACTCGCTTCACAGCGACCTGGCCCTCTTAAAAGATTTCGAGATCTTCCTGAGCCCAATCTGCTGGATCGATCTGGCCCTAGCACAATACATTCCACTCCAAAACGCAACTGCACCATCGCTGGCAGTTGTGATGAACAGGCTGAGGATCCGCTACGCAGGCAGGCTGCACGAACCGGGAAACGACGCGCATTTCGCCATGAGGACTCTCCTTGGACTCGCAGTCCTGGATTTCTGGCGTGAGTGGACTTATTGGGGAGATGGGCTCGGTGCTATACCACGCTGGTACCACCTAGCTACAAAAATAGTTCGGGCTGAAATCCCAAGAACAGAACGACATGACCTCCCGGATTAAAAGATGGACGTTGTCCTTACATTTCGATATACCTAGTTTAGTTGTTAAGGGCAGGAGAATTTGTCGGTATACTATAGTTCGAAAAGGCATGATCTGATGATCGCCAATAACGGTCAAGATGATGCTGTTACTACGTTGGTTATAACTGCACATCAAGAACCGGTTGGGTATTGTATCAAAGACTGGTCTCACCGCGAGAGCTGACACAAGACTCGCCGGAAAACTCATGAAGTCACGGAGGAAGGAATATCAATGAGGGAGGGAACAAGCGTTGATCAAGATGGGAACCATGATTGCAACTTGAGCAATATCCCGTCATCTTCGTCACTCGTAAAAGGCCGGTAAGGCTGGCTGACGTGTATAATAAGAAGAACGTCTTTCGCTGAAGATCATTTCCCAAGACTAAGAAGTGATCTGACGAGACCCAAAATATGGCAAAGTCAATTCTGAGCAAAACACCAGCGCAACCGTCATCTACAAATCACATGCTGTGGATTACAGGTCCACAGAGACACACAGAATCAGGCTTCCAAGTTCCAAGTTGGTTCCTCATCGTCGGGACTGGGCGTCGCATTTTCGTCCTTGTTCGATGTTATCTGGGGTATGGCACCACTGAGCTGGTTCAGCAGGTTTGCCACTGACAGGAGACAAGGCCAGGCTGAGCCAAGAGCTGTCACCTTTGTGTTGGCTGCTGCTGGTGTTCGGTGGACCCCGCCTTGACATGGTCAGATGTTCAGAGCCTGAAGAGGGAGCATGAGGCCAGGGGTTGATAGAGGTCGAAAGTTGCTGAAGACTTCATTCCGGCAGAAGCCGAATTGCATAGATATTTTGGCATAGTAAACATATCCAGTGTCTGTATGTATTTGTATACTCTAATATGATTATACCATATTATATATGGTACAGAGCAGTAAGTCGTAGTCAATGCAAGGCTGTTGTTAGTGCTCCACATAAACAAATGAGACATCAACAAACCACAAAATCATGGCCCCGAACAAAAATAATAATAAAATACATATTATTATTATCATGATGAAAAATACGTTTCACAATGAACGTATCCTCTCCATTCCCCAAGTTTCCAAATCTGGAATGCCCTGGTTCCCCGGAATCGCCCGAATAGGTCAGACAGCCCAGGGGCCAGCACCTACAATCACACCACCATCGACCGACTCTCAATAGGCAATTGAGAATCCTACGGCTCATGATCAACAGCGCAAGAAAAAGTTGACAACAATGTAAATTAGTATAAGAGACTTGGTCCAACTCGTCAAAATGGAGTGATTTCTCATCATCACATTCAGTCCTGTCCTGTCTTCTCAACTCACTATCATCTCAAAAAAAGTGTCTATATCTTCACTTACACTTACACCAATACCACTTACACAATGGCCGCCATCGCTAGACCTGCTCTCGCTAAGCCTGCCGCTTACCCCAAGTAAGTCCCCATAACTCACAGCAACTCTTCTCCACCAATATTGGATCCTAACAATTTATTATAGGGCTCTCCCCGTTGTCGTTGCTGTCGGCAGCTTCGCTCTCATCGGCAGCTACGTGGCCTCCCAACTGGCCACCACATCAGCCAAATTCGATCGTTCTTTTGCAAAGTACAACACTCCCGAGAGTGAAGCCAACCGAGCAAGGACCTTTGACGGTGCCATCGAGAACCCCAGGACAAGTCTGTTCAACATCCTCGGTCGACGACAGTAGACGATCATGTCTTCAAAACTTCATCATAAAAGATCCTAGAGATCTACTTCTGCATACGCATATACAATTTCTTCACGTTGAGCGTTCTTTATTACGTCTACAACATCGCCTGGATACAACGGGCGCAGAGACGGACATAGCATTTGGTGGTTGGATAAACTGGAGGTGGCATATACCATGGAAGTCATATAATTTGAACAATAAATAAACAGTTAAAAACTTGACATAAAATCGATCATAACAAGTGAACCCGATGTATCAATTCTTTTGTATTACATATAAAAATTCCCGCCAGCCAGTCTTTTGCTGAGGTTGCCCTCATTTCCATAAAGACTGATCTAGGGCTCATCCCTATCTTGTTCCTAGAACAACACTTGCTCAACCCAATTCGCTCACTTGCTAATGATATATGTTCTCCATATTCCTCTTCATGCTGGACATCAAATATGCAAAAGAATGGAAAATGCCACCTCTAGTCCTACCCAATACGCCTTTTTTTGCCTAGATTCTATATACTGTGCCACCCATATCACTGCCACTAATAAGCGACTTGATATCTCCCTATTTTTACCCCGTTTTCATCCTGCCGGGAGTCCAGCTGAGCCGTGACCCCGTGTGGCTTGAAGACCGCCTAGATCTGCTTTTAGGTCCTGCGGGTGTCAACTGGTCGTCAACGGCCTCCGAATCATCCTCTTGTTGTGACGGACTACTGCTCTCTCTGTTGCCAATGCGGGATGTGAGCGCGCTGAGCTTGTCTTTGAGGTTGCTTGCGCCGTTCTTCCTTCGTACCCCAGAATCGTGATTGCTCATGCTCGAGGCAGGTCGTTCGATGCCCGTCGGAATTCTTCTAAATCCGGGCCTGTGCTGTTGAGCCACAGGCACGGGAATGCTGCTGTGAGTACTGGCGCTATTTACACTGCTAGCATGGGAATTGCTTGGCGTTATTCCAAATGTCTGGCCCTGCTGGCTATACATGCTGTTGCTCATACTGTGTATGCTGCTTTGTGGACTTGCAGTAGCTGGCCGCAAAAGATCCATGCCGTGATGATGCCTGTCGTTACGATGATGATCATCAATGGGGGTTGGCGGCGTCATCATTAGGAAAGCGGGCACATTGGGGCCTTGGGGAGCTTGCGGGCCATGGCCTGTGCCGCCGTTACGATGCGACCTTCGACTCTTGACACTCGAGCTTCGACTGCGTCGTCGCATAGTAGATCCTGGTCGTACACTACTGTGTGTGCTTCCGGCCCGAATACTTCTAGGGGGTGATCGGGAGAAGTCCACGGGCGATGAGCCATATAGACTGGAGTCGTCGCTGTCGTTCAGGCTGCCCGGGTAGTGTTGAGATCCACCCGAAGAGGACGGTGCAATGAGGACTGAGCTGTTGGCCAGTACCCGTAACTTGTCTCGCTGTTCGGCATTGGGTCGATGCTTTGAGAATTTGTTCCCAATAAGTGCACCTGTATGCGAGATCAAGGCTTTCACAACCGCCTTCTTGAGAGCCAGAGCTAGATCCAGATTGGACCATGTCTTATTCTCCCACTCAATGCTGGGCATTCTGAAGACAAAGTCGTGTACATCCTCGATGTTGCGATTGTCTTTGCCACGGTAGCTCAGGCAAAGTACCACAGAAGGCATTTTGATGGACGAAAATGTCATGTACTGGCTGGCACGGGTCATCATCTTGGTAAGGTCGTCTGACTGCTGATTCTCATGGTGATGTTTCTTTCCCAGTCCGAAGCGTGACTTCTTATCGCCGTCCCTTGACTCGCGACCTTCCCTAGATGAAAGACCTGTGGAAGCACGTGCAAGGCCAACTCTTGGACCCATGTTAGATCGGAGAGACTCATGGGATGCCTTCTTGAGCATAGTCTTGGAAGTTCCAGGAGTACGGAAGAGGCGGAAAGAATGGCCTTCATTGCCCGTATTGACACTCAAAGCCTTTCCAGGGGGTGCTTCAGTCTTGGTGTTGGATGTCAAAGTAGGTCTAAGTCGAAGCTCAAGAGAACCTGAGCCTGCTGAGAAAGACGACGAGGATGATTGTCGTGTGTACGAAGGAGTCAGGCCGTTGCCATCTTCATAATCCTCGTCCTCCTCTCCATCAGCCGTGACCTGCTTCAGCATGAACGGGGAGTCATTCTTGGCGCCCGCCGACTTTTCTCCATTGATACCTGGGAAAATATACTCAAAAAGTCGCTTGCCAACTTCTCGCTCTAATTGCACCTTGATGGGGAACAAATTAACCTCGAAGCGGTCCATCACTGGAATGCCGGCTATAGCCTCCAACATGTACCAATACACTCGGATCATCTCCTTGTGCTCACCCTCCTGGGCATGCGGCTTCTCAGGATCGATGTATGGTGCGATCATCTCGGGGTATGTGGCATCCGGCAACAGGTTGAGGCCAAGGACCTTACCAACACGAATGAGATTTACATGAGAACCATCGGAGTTGTCTGTGCGGTCATACTCAAGATCCTTGAGCTGCAACTCCACCAAAGGTTCATTCGAATCTTGCATGAGATGCCAAACAATGTCTCGAATGGTAATGTTCCACTTGAGAAGACCAGTGCTGTCATCCGAATTGACATCATACTTTCTCTGCGAAGAGGTAATGGCCTTCATCATGAAGAACAATTCGTCCTCACAGGCTGCCAGATCCTTCTCGAGACGCATTCTGTCCTGCCAGCCCTTCTTGTCGAGATGTTTTGCATAGATCTGGAAATGGTCCTTGATCTCTTCCATCTGCCTGATGCGTTGTTGCAGCTTCTGAACCATAGCTGGAGCGCCACTCAAGTCGCTGAAGTCCGAGGCGAGGATGATCTTTTCCAGGCGCTCACTGCGCGTCTTCTCCATGGGTTCGTTGTACATGAGGAGATCAAGTACAATGACATATAGTGCATAGTACTGTGACGAGTTGCAGAGAGCTCTTGCGGTTGGGAACTCGACCCAAAGATTGTCCATGCGGTTCTCCATATTGACTTGAGAAGCATTTTCGTTTCCGTCCGTATTCACCTCATCGTTGTACTTCAGGCGCAAGGTATTGAACTTATCATATCGAACCATGGCCGAAGTTTTCTGGACGACACGCTTGAAACCGAAAGGATCCGCCTGGAAGTCAAAAACAACCTCGATAGGAACCCAGGGAGGCCAAGCGGAACCGCTTGGTGCACCATATTTGCTTCCGACATACATCGACACAAGGCTGGTTTGGAACCACTTGCGATGTGTGACAAAGAACTGGACGCTATCCATATTGACCAAGAATCGGCGTTGAACGAGACCGCTAACATTGTCTGAAATTCTCTCCTTCTCCATGACTTCCATAACTTTCAGCTCCATACCCTTAGCAGTTGCCAGTACCACATTCTTTTTGTTCTTGTCGCTCTGGAGTTGAATCTGCGGAGCAATGATTCGAATGTGATAGCTACTTTGGGGAGTGAATTCTTCGGCAATTCCAGTCACCAGATCTTCGATCGATCCCTCAACAACACCCTCGGCGTTAGTGCCCCAGGTAGCCGATGTAAACTTGCGACCGTCATTGAGAATGTGTTTAATGCGCTCTTCAATATCCAGAGGTGTTTCGTCATCATGAACGCTAGATGCGCGAGAACTCCTTCTGCCACCTTGTCGACTGTGTGTTGATTTGGCCTTGCCTGGCTTGTTATTTGACTTGGCTTTGTTCTGCTCTTCGACAATGTCAAGGATAAACTTGATAGCGGGCCGCGAAAGGTAGTAAGTGAAACCACGTCTTTGGCTGTTTTGGTGAAGGTATCGAAGCACGATATTCCGCAGGGTGTTGTTCCACTTGAGTTGCAGGTTGTGGATAACAAAACGATTGTTGAATTCGCTTTCAAACTCGCTGGTAGCTGGGATTTCCATGGTCTCATCCTGAAAAGGGATGGAAGACTCGCCTGATTGCTTGCGGCCATCATTGCTACTCCTGTTGGTACTTGAAGGAGCACGAATGTTGGCCTGGTTCAGCATTGATTCAAGGAATTCCTTCTTCTCTTGCAGCACGTCGGTATGTTTCTGGAAAGCCTTGAATTCTTCCACAGCAACTCGGTCTTTTGCATCGCATTTGATGACCCTCAATTCTGCTTCGCCCATCTCACGATCATGAGATTCCATTTGCTTGGCCAGCTGATCAAGGCGATCCTTAATAAGCTGGCCCTGGATTCGACGGGGATCGTCATCGTGTCTCATCACGCAGAAATGTGTGGGTTCGCTTCCAAAAGGACTAGTTCTTGTTGGGTCTCCAGCGATAACACCACCAATATCTGTTTGTCGGAAATATGTCAGGCGAGGAGCGTATGCCAGGGGTAAGATCTTGGTGTCAGGGTGAGGCTCCGTGGGTGTTATCCAGTCAAGCTCGACAAAATCATCCATATCAATCCAACTGAAGTCGTTGTCCGGAATAGTAAACCGAGATAAGTCAGGCTTCTCGTCAGATTCGCTCATCAATGTTGCGATAGATCCTTTCTTAATAGCCTCTGTGGTTGTTCCCTTCAAGCTTGCTGACACTGCTCGGACATCGGCGCTAACGAGGTCGAGCTGAGCAGCATGAATCTTGATACCTGATGTTTTACTGGTGTCGTCACCATGTTTGCCTTTGCCAAGGGTATTAAACTCTTCTCGACGTTGATGAAGGTCAAGTGAAAAGTTGTCAAACCGCACCTTCAGACCAGTCGCAGAGACTGCATTTTCAGAATGATCTTCGACATCCTTGTGCTTGTAGATGTGACTGAGGAAAAGTGGCGCGAGCAAAATGTTGTACTTAACAGTTGCAAGATGTCGGCCAAATTTCTTGCTGTTCTTCTCACGGCCAGGAAAGAGACTACCTTGACGAATTGGTAATGACAGTGGCTGTCCAAACAAGCCCCACCAATTGAAGAAGTGGGTGAAGAAACGAGGGGTGAGATGGATAGTGTTGTAGCTCCGGGAGGGCTCTGGATTGTCTGACAGCCAGTCACGATCAGCTGGGGCATGGATCGCAATAGAAAGATGTATGTGTCTGCTTCGGAAACCACGCATGGCATCGTATGGAAGACCGTTCGGATCAGGCTTAACGAAGTGCGGGTTTTTGAGGACGATGTCATAATGAGGGCGAAACTCAAAGCTTCGCTGGCCGTCCTCAATAGCACGTTCGAAGATGAGGCCAGCCATGACCTTGACCTTGCCTGACAGCTTCATGACAACCTTCTTAAAGCTCGCCTCGGATTTGTAGTTGTCTTCAGGCAGGTAGCCTTCAGCATCGTAAAGTCGCCGGGCCTGGTCTCGAACTTCATGGCTATAATCAGGCACTGCAAGGATGTACTCGCCACTTTCGACTGAAATGAATCGTTTGGGGTCATCGTCAGCGTTTATGTTCCATCTGATGTCATTTCGCCAGCACATGAGGAAACCGGCTCCATTGCCAGTCATTGCATATGGATCGCGTGTACCCTTGAGAGCCAGATGAACATCTCCATCCCCCTTCCAAGACATGTGAATCCTGGAGTGGAAGTTAAGTCGCAGTTTGTCCCAGAAACCGACACGTTCTGATAGATCAAATTGAGGTTTGGTAAACGATTCAATCACCATCATCATGTCCTGGATGGCAGGCTGGTAACAAGGACCCCAAGTGATCCGCGTAGGAAGAGCACTATTGACGTCCATGTAAACATCTGAGTAAGACTTGACAGGCCCTATTGTACGTCTGACTTCGATGGCAAAACTGCCTTCATTTGAGGAACCTGGAAGCGAGCTCCTTGGTGGGACGACGTTGACTCGAACCCTCCGCGTCGACTCAACGCCCCTAAACTCCTCGGCGACGACGAAATTTGCCTTCAATGATACAGCTTGGATTTTTGCAGATTGCCCGTATTTCATCGGTGGAATATGCACCAAAGGCAATGGGTAATCTCGTAGCGTCACCTTAGCCTCGCCCATGGCAATACTGAGATGCATCGGCACTAGTAAACTATACTGCATATCCTTTGGCATCCCTTTGCCGATTTTATGAAGGAAATCTGGAAGGTCTTTCATAGGGAACGTCGGCTTGTCGATCATAAAGTGCAAGTCACTGATGACGGCGGCCATGAGCGCTGGTCTTGGGGGTACCTCCAGTAGATTTTCGGAGTCTTCCATGTCTTCGGGGATTTGGTTGGCACCCCAGAACTGGCCGCGGGACTCTTTCATGCTGTCTTGAGACATTTGATAGGCGCGATCAATCCGTTTCTTCCAGCTCTGGGCATTGAACATGTCCAGATGGCTTCGAGCATAGTGTTCAGTAACTTTTGAAACGCCGGTGACACGAAGAGATTCAATGTTGGGGTTGTATCGTGGAATTCTTCCATGTTGGGAGTTTGGTCGTGCATCTCTTCCTTCTTCGAAAGCGTCCGCACTCCGACTTCTGCTGCTTGGTCTATCGCCCATTTCAGGCCGTCCTCTGGGGAAGGTTGATCGAGATCGGAATTTGCTGCTGCCTCTTCTTATCTCCTCTTCGCGAACTCTCTTAAGTTTGACCTTGAAGGCATTCTCTCGGGCAAGTCGCTGCGTTTGTTCAATAAGTCCAGTGCGGTAAATCATGCCTAGTTTCCACTCAAATCCACCATCTTCAAGCTCGAACAAAAAGTTTCGTGTGCGTACTGACACTTTGGGGACCGACTTTGGTCCTTCGGGCTTCTTCTCGAGGATGTACTCATTGGTACCCGTCTTGAAGCGATGATGGAGCTGTTGAACTGCTTTAATCACATTGATGAAGTTGTCGCTCACGCGGCTGACGATAACCTCGTGTGGAACAGCGATACGAACGGCTTCAGTCACGATGTCCACCATTTTCTCGTCGACAACACCCCCATAAGCTGTCTTTCGACGAGATTCTCGGAAATCGAGGCGCCCTGACTTGATGCTGACCAACCTGGCCCAGACGTTGCGCATCCGTGGTGGCTCTGTATAAAGTCGCACAAGTTTTGCTGCGATGTAGGGCGTAGCCCATCTCTGGCGGCCTAATTCTAAACCATACATATGTAGCATCATGGCTGGATCGTGAGGCATGTCGGCCTTAAGCTGCACGAGCGCTGCCTTGAAATCGAGAGTAACCAATTCTGGTGTAATAGTGGACGAGCCAGGGTCAAAATCGGGAGTTCCTGGCGGCGCCAGCCGGTTGGCGATAGGAATGATATCAACATAGCTTCCATGTTGCTTCGTTCGCGGAATGTCACGTCCGCTTTGCATGAAAGCTTTGCGTAATGTCATAACAGCAACCCCAATGGCGTAATGCCGGTAGAGAGAGTACTTAGCACGGATCGAACGGACACCAACTTGTATATTGAAAGTTGGACCACTGGCATCACTCGCCGCGCTGAGAGAAAGCTCAAGTCTTGGTACACTGAGGAAGGGTTCTGGCTCGAGTGTATCAACAGCATCTATGATCTGTGCCTCGATTCCACTGGCAAAGAGTGTAAGCTTTCGCCCATCGCCAATGTTCTGTGGCTTCTTTTTGGGCCGTGGAGAGCTCGAAGGAGGAGTCCACTCCGAGTCGGACTGACTGATAGAACGACTATTGGCACGTCTTCTGGAAGCCCGGCGTTGAAGTCCGTCAAGTCGATGGGCACGGTATTCGGTTGAGACAGTATCCCAATGGAGAAATACTCCACGAGTATCATCTGAGATCTCCTCGTCAATGCCTGCGATTTCCACGTTGAAATCCGACGCGTCAAACTGTGCTCTCAATAGCCAGTTGGGCATGGATCGTAAGAAGTTCTGGCCACCCCTGGATCGTGAAATAGTGCCCTTTTCTGGTTCGACATCAATGCGCAACTCCTGAACTATTTGACGAAGCCCATCGATAATCTCGGGTCTGACCATACTGATCGAGGCAGACTGAAGGTTACCGGATACATCAACGTAAACATCTGGCCGAGCGCCCAAGTGTAGTTTCATATCGAGTGACTCTGTGGTAATTAAGTTAAACCGCTCACCATTATTGGTCTGGTAGTAAAGGTCGTGCGATTGAAGTCTGAAAGAGCCGTCAAGGGAATAATGCATATCTGCCATAAGGCTATGTGAGGACTCCACGTCGAGTGATATCGAGGAGATTGAGGAAATGATGAGATCGAAATCATCTGGATCCTCGGCTTTTTGCAAGGGCTGTAGCTTTATACGAACTACAGGTTCGTGCATGGAGAACTTGTAATTCGCTTTGGGCAGTAGGCGCGAGATCAGATGGTGGTTATCATTCTGCGCTCTTGGTGCCCTAGGCTTTGACTTGAGTAAGGCGATAAGGAGCGGCAGATGGTGAGGGTCCAGATCTACCGAAGGCGACGTAACGACAGAGTTAGCAAACATGATGTTGGCGTTTCTCTCGTCCACAGTACTGGCCCGCAGAACTTCAACGGTCTTGGAGAGTAGCGTTGTCTTGATCGTCGTCGTGGCCATCGGGACGTAAAGGAGGCGTTCAGGTTGGCCATGTCCATCGTCCAAGCCAACAGATATAGACAGAGCAGCAGCCAATGCCTCGTGCGCAATGGCCTCAGCGGGGAAATACATCCTGTGCGCTGGCGACTTGGAGTCTAACCTGTGAAGATCTATTCCCACCTCTTTCATAGCTGCGTTCAGCTGGATTGGGGTAGACCCAGGCTTGATAGACTGGACCTTCTTGCTCATGCCCAGAAAGCTCACGGCAAACTGAATCTCCTTGATGCCACGTAGGATAGAGCTGAAAAACTCTTTGGAATCAGAAACCGTCCTCATCAAGTCCTCGTTGGTTGTTCCAGGGTCATCGATTTCCTGTGCTACCTTGCCCAAGAAAATATCCACGGGCTCCTCCTCTACTCCAGGAGCTTTGACCTCAGCTCTCCTTTGCTTGAGTCGACTCATGCACGTTTGCAGATCATCGAATGGAACATGTAGTCGGCCCATCTTGATAGCCACGGCAGCTTCGCGCAAGCCATCCATGGACTTGTATAGATGTCCATGAACATTGATAAACAGCTGGTCAAGAACTTCCATGGATTCACTTCCATCAGCAGTGAACAAGACGCTACGCAACGAGACAGTCCATTCGGCTTGTTGGTCCTTGCCATGGCGATCAGCTAGACGAGCGAAAAAGCGTACACGATCGACCATCTTTCGGCGCGTATCGACCGCGAGAGTGAAGCTTCCGACCTGAACATTGCCCACGTCAACGATATTCACTGCCGAGTTTGTCGCGACCACATCGACCAGCTTGAGCCAACTGATATTCCTATGCAACCGTTTGATCTTTTCTTTGATATTCGTAAGTTTCTTCCATGTTTCGCTTCGGACAACCGTGCTCGTAGCTCGTCGCGGTAGCTGTGGTTGCTGCCGGGCAGTAGTTTTGGCGTCCGGATTTTTATCCTTCGACGTTTCGGCATCGCTGTCCTCGGGGTCTACGTCGACCTGCTTGTTTCCTTCCAACTCGTTGATATCCAATGTTACGACGAGCTCGCTCAGAACAATACTGAGCCATGTTGGCTGGGCGAAGGTCGGTCGATGAACGTGGAGCCCCAGGCCCCTGATCTCTATCCTACATCCATCTCGAGGTGTATATGCTAGTCGGCGCAAGGAGAAGTAGCCAATTCTTTGAATAGAGATACCGGTAATAATTCGAAAGACGGCTAGGAGGACGAAGGACGATAGATATAGGAGGACTAGACAGCCGAAGACGAAGGTCGGGTTGAGGAGAGCCATGTTGCGAAGGCCCCCACGAGCCTCTCCCACCAAGTCAACTGCGAAGAGACATGGAATTAGCTACGAGCGGTGTAAGGTGGCGTGGTATCGCAACTTACGTTTCCTGCTTGTGGAAGAGATATCATGCCTTCACTTTGTATGCAACCAATTAATAGGCGGGCTATGCCATCGCCGCGGGCTTTTGTCGAATTAGGTGTCGTTATTGCCGGATTTTGAGTTCCTTGCTGGTACTCCCGTTGAGGCTTGCTTGACCGAACGGCAACGCGCAAAAGGATGCGCTGTGAGTAGAACGTTCAAAGGTCTAAGTATATATATCCTCGCGTCCGGAGCAGGGATGGCTGGCGGACAGCAGAGCGGAAAGCAACGTTCCCAATAATTCAAGTCATTTAACTCAATTTAAGTCTAACCCCCTAACTTGCAAGTTAGGAAAAATTGCTATAACTTAAGGCTATAAAGGTCTTAACTTATAAGTCTATGTCTATATAGTAATATTAGTAATATATAAGTACTTTTTATTTTTATTAATTTTTAAGCCCTTTTTATAATAAAAATAGTATATTTAAAGTAAGATTTTTAATAGTAAAAATCCTAGCTAATAAAATCTTAAATAAACCCTTTACTTTCTTATATTAATTTTCTATAATATACCTTAAAAGCTAGTTTTTTTTAATTATTATTAAATTGCCTTTTTAATCTCTTTTTTAATTATATTTTTTTTATAATACTATAATAATATTAATATTACTATTATTAATATCTTTTTTAATATTATTAAAAATATTAAAAGCTAAATTTTCTTTTTTTAAAAGCTTTTTTTAATTATCTAGTAACTTAAAGTAATTTTTCTACTTATAAAGAGATATTACCTTTAGCTATTAGACCTTTTAGTACTTTATTATAATTAGTATCTTTTTATATTAAAAGAATAAGTATATAAAGTTATACTTTATTATAGCTAGGTTTTTAAGTATAGTTTTACCTTTATATTAACTACTTTTTATTACTATTACTTTATTAATATAGCTTTTTAGCTTTATAAGATATATAATATTAAAAGTAACTTTATAAATAGATTATATAACTTCTTTTAGACTTCTTTATTATATAATAAGTACTTAAAATTAAGCTATAAGATTCTTAAAGCTATAACTAGTTCTTAAAAGCTAATATTACTATTATTATAGCTTTTATTATAGCTATTTATAATATAAGCCTTTTAAAATACTCTCTTTATACTTTTAATTATTTTATTTATTTTAAGCTTTTATAATAATCTTTTTAATTAAATTATTATTATAACTATTTTCTTTAATATTATTATATATATTTATTTTTATAGCCTTTTATTAATACTACTTAAGATTATTAAAGTAGCCTTTTTAAAAAGTAAAATTATAATTTAAAATTAATTACTTATATAATATAATAAAAAAAGAGGCCTTTTTATAAAAAACCTTCTTATAGCTTTATTTCTTATTAGCTTATCTTTTAACTTATAAATCTTCTTAAATAGCTATACTATTTTAAAAGTACTTACTTATTATATTATAATAGTAGGATTTTTAACTTATAAAGTTATTACTTTTTATAAGCTTAAAGAAGCTTATTCTAGTAAAAATTAAGCTATTATTATTAATAATATATATAAGTTTTTTAATTTCCCTTTATATAAGCTTAATTTCTTTACTTTTAATAATATTAAATTAAATATTATATACTTTATAGCTCTTTTTTATAAGTAATTAAATTACTTTTTATTTTATTTTATTAATAAGTAAATATAAATTTATTAGCTTTAATATTAAAGTTATTAAAAAGTTAAAATATCTCTGCAGCAATACGCAAGGTATAGCTAATAAAGTCTTATATAATAAGATAATATAATATAATGCTTATTTTTAGCATATTATAATATAAAGCATTATATACTACACTAAAAAACATAATAACCTTAAAATTAAGTCTTAAGGTTATATAGTACTGCTACCTTTAACCTTATAATCTAACTAACCCCTATTTATACTGATAGTATACTAATGTTTAGCTAATCTTTATAATTATAGACTGGTTACATGCTGTGTAGTGTAATTAATTCTGCCTTCTATTGCTGCTAATGCTAATAGTCTTTGACTTTAGGCTCCTAAACCTATATAAAACTTAATACATTTTTCTTCCAACAGAACCCCGCGATTACCCCTCTCTTATCCATTTCGCGGTACGCCGTCCCCCTTGTCTTCGCGCTCTCATTAGGGTCTATATGTTACAGCAGCTTGGTCTTCTCCAGTACCCTTTTAGCCTGCCCTCAGATGGCCTTAAGCCACTCATTATACAAGCTGCCCAGTTAAATAGCCATAATAAAGTCACTTTTATTAATAGTTAGATCTATCCCTCTAAGCAACTTCTCTTTAAGCTTATTAAGTTGCCTTATCTTGCTGTTAAGGAAGCCTCTCTTAATTAACCTATAGTAAGGCTATATAACCTTAAGGACCTTACAACTAAAGGCTACCTGCTTAATGCAGCTAGCATTATCCTTATGCTGCTAGGTTAATCTGATTTCTATAGCTATATTATATAAGTTAGTGTAATTATCTCTATTAATAAATAGGTTAATTATAGGGATTACTTCTTAGTAGCATCTTATCTAATATGCCCTGTTATCTTGGGCTGGTTGCAGGCTTCTTTGGATAGGCATTGTAATGGTATAGCTGTGATGTTGTTAGCGTCTGCGATCAGAAGGCGGGTTGGATGACTTACTGCGTGTTAGACGATTGAACTGTGGTATGCTGCAGGGATCGATAGAGTAGTGTTTGAAGTGGGTTGCAAGAGGAAGATCTAGCCCAGCTGAAGAGCAAGTAAGGCTTTCTAGCTGGCTTGAGTGCAGTTAGGTTTAGGCTGTAATTAAGGCAATTAACTTAATAATATTAACTTAATAAAGCTTTACTGCTTAGGAGGCAAGTAATATTTAAA
The DNA here is from genome assembly GCA_013183765.1 of Fusarium xylarioides. NCBI lineage: Eukaryota > Fungi > Ascomycota > Sordariomycetes > Hypocreales > Nectriaceae > Fusarium > Fusarium xylarioides. The sequence goes on along the minus strand of SRZU01000134.1, from coordinate 78,729 downwards.
TTATAATAGACTTTAAAGATGCTTAGATACATTTTAAAGCTAATATGTAAACTTAAAAAAAAAAAATAATAATTTAACTAAATAAGTAGCTTTAATTTATAAATATAAAAAAGATATTTTCTCTAGCCTGCTAAGGCTAAATGCCTTCTTTATTATTACCTAGTTAAGGTAATTATTACTAAGGCTTTAACTTAAATAGATTATCTTAAAATAGGCTAAAAACCTTAAAGTTTATTATAAAATATAGCGCTATATAATTAGTATTAATAATAGCTAACTTAACTATAATCTCCTAAATATAATAGCTAATTATTATATAATTAATTCTTTAATTAATATTAATAATCTTAATCTTAATTATATTTTAAACTTATATACCTTTTTTTATATTTAGAAAATTATAAGTAAAGACTTACTATATATTAATAGATTATTACTAAAGCAGTAAGTTAATTTTATAATCTTTAATTATAAAATAAGGCTTCTTAATATATAAAATATATCTATTCTTATATATATTATAAGTTAAATATAAGCCTTAGATAACCTTACTAATTAGCTAGAAGAGGGTTAAGACCTATTAATTAAGTAATAGGCCTTCCTTACTAGAATTATATTAGCTAGTAATAATAGTCTATACTAGGAATAGTTTATAGAGTTAAAATATATAGTTATAGTAATTAAATTAATAGTATAAATATTATATTATAGGAATTAAGGGCTATTATAGTATAAAGGAGGGGAAGTAAAAGAGAAAAGAGAAAGAAAAAGGTAAATTAAGAAATAAAGGTTTTAGTATTAAAGGAAAAACTATAAATATTAGTAAACTAAAGCTAGCTTAGCAGGTTAATAATAGATTAAATTAAGTTATAAGGTAATATAGTATAGTATAAGGAATATAAATTAAAAGTAAATATAGCTAATTAATACTTAGAATATTAAAGTTATATTATTAATCTTATAGTTAAAGCTTTACTTTTTACTTTTTAACTTTTTATTTAATTTACCTTTAATTATATAAATAATTATAAAGACTTATAGTATACCTTAAAGGTAATAAAAAAGCTATATAATATTATTTAATTTATATAAAAAATTATATAGCTTTAACCTAGTAATAACTAATAAATAAAATCTAGGTATTTTAATAAGCTATAAAAGTATTAATAATAAAGTCTCTAGCTAGATAAAAGTCTTAATAAACTTAATTAATAAGATTACCTTTAAGCTATAGTATTTTAAGTAACTTTAATTAAGATAAATATATTACTTAATTAGCTAAAAAGCTATAAAAAGCTTAACTAATAGAGTTTATAATTCCTCTATAACTTTAACCTTTTTTAATTTATTTATCTCTTAAAGTTATTTTAATAATTATAAAATTATTAAGAAACTAGCTAAGCTTAAATTATTTATAAGTTCTTTACCTTAATATTAAATTAATAAGGCTAATCTTAATTATAGTTAAGATATTAAATTTAAGTAATTAGCAGCTAGTAACTACTATTTATTAATAGTATATATAACTTCCTTCTACTTACTATAAGTACTACTAAAGGGTTTATAATAGAGATATTATAGCCTTTTAGTAATAGGTAATTTATAAAATAATATAAAAGGAAGTTATATAAGTAAAAGTAATTAGCTATAATAGTTAAATAGATAACTAGCTACTTAGCCTAGCTATCTTTAAGTATAATATTCTTTACTACTTACTTAAAAACTCTTATTATAATAAGTAGCTTTAAGGAGAGATATAGTACTTAATAAATACTTAATTTATAAATAAAGCTAAATAGTACCTTTATAAATTAAAAAATACCCTTTAGCTTAAATACTAAATTATAAGTATTATTATACTTATAATAATAATCTCTATTAACCTATAAGTAGGCTTTCTATAAGTAGTATTTAGAGTTTATATATAATAGAATTACTTAGAAAATTCTATAAAGTTAATTATATAAAATAAAAAAAATTCTATATATAAGAAAGAGTTTATAACTAAAAGTTAAAGAGTCTTTTAGCAGGTAAAATAAGGCTATAGTTAATTAAATAGAATTTACTTAATTAAGTATATTTACCTTATAAAATAATAACTAATACTAAAGTAATAAACAGTAGTATTAACAGTAATTTAATAAAGTTATTAAAAAGTTAAAATGTCTCTGCAGCAATACGCAAGGTATAGCTAATAGGGTCTTATATAATAAGAGAACACAATATAATGCTTATTTTTAGCATATCACAATATAAGGCATTATATACTACACTAAAAAACATAATAACCTTAAAATCAAGTCTTAAGGTCATATAGTACTGCTGCCTTAAACCTTATAATCTAACTAAATAAATAGCCTCAATCTATAAGCATAAAAAAGATATTTCCCCTAGCCTTAGTAGGCTAAATGCCTTCTCTATTATTACCTAGTTAAGGTAATCATTACTAAGGCTTTAACCTAAACAGATTATCTTAAAACAGGCTAAAAACCCTAAAATCTATTACAAGATGTACTACTATGTAATTAATATTAATAATAGCTAACCTAACTACAACTATCTAGTTAAGGCAGTTAATACCTATATATCTAGTAACCTAATAAAAATCTATAGCTTTAAGCTTAATATTATATTAATTCTCTAATCCTTCCTAAGATATTATAAAATTATAAAAGAATACCTACTATATATTAATAAACTATTAATAATATAGTAAGTTAATCTTATAATCTTTAGCTACTAAGTATAGCTGCTTAGTATTAATAAAGATAAAGCTAAAAATAAAGCTAAAAATAAGGCCCTTATTAACTATATTATAGATTAAATAGAGGCATTAAAAGACTTAATAAATTGCCTAGAATAGAGTTAATGCCTATTAAGGTAATAGTAGGCCTTTATTAATAGCATTATATTAGGTAGCAGTAATAGTCTATACTAGCTGTAGTTTATAGAGTTAAGATATATAGTTACAGTAGTTAATTTAGTAGTATAAATATTATATTATAAGAATTAAAGGCTATTATAGTATAAAGGAGGGGAAGTAAGAGGGGAAAGAGAGGGAAAAAGGTAAATTAAGAAATAAAGGTTTTAGCATTAAAGGAAAAACTGTAAATGTTAGTAGATTAAAGCTAGCTTAGCAGGTTAGTAATAGATTAGATCAGGTTGCAAGGCAATGCAGTGCAGTATAGGGAATATAAATTAAAAGTAAATATAGCTAATTAATACTTAGGTTAATAAAGTTATATAAAAAATACTATAATACTATAAGCTTTAATTATAATATATATATAAAGCTTATAAAATAAAAAATACTATAAGCTTTAATAACTTTATTAAATTACTATTAATACTACTATTTATTACCTTAGCATTAGTTATTATTTTATAAGGTAAATATACTTAGTTAAGTAAATTCTATTTAATTAACTATAGCTTTATTTTATCTACTAAAGGACTCTTTAACTTTTAAATATAAACTCTTTCTTATATATAGAATTTTTTTTATCTTATATAATTAACTTTATAGAATTTTCTAGGTAATTCTATTATATATAAACTTTAAATGCTACCTATAATATAGAAGCCTACTTATAGATTAGTAGTAATTATATCTATAAGTGTAATAATACTAGAGATCTAGAGGCTATACTTAGTCTTTAGCCTGCTAAGGTATAGATCTATTATATCTAGAGTGCTTAGCCTTTATACCTCCCTATTAAGCTACTTTTTATAGTAAAAGCTTCTAGTTAAGTAGTAAAGGAGCTTATACTTAAAGATAACTAGCTTTTATAACTAATTATCTATTTACTAATTATAGCTAATTACTAATAATTAACTAGCTTTCCTTTTTACTCTAATTCTTACCCCTTAATATATATTTATCTATAGGGTAATAATATTACTATTATAGACATTTTAGAAGTAGTTATAGCTAGTTAGGATAGGCTGCAGTTGTAGTTAATTAATGCTTACCAGTTGTGCGTTAAGCAAGTCTAATATCTTAACTACAATTAAGGTTAGCGTTATTAATCTTATAAGGAGTAGTTAGGGTAAAGAACTTACATCTAATGGAGGCTTAGTTGGTTTCTTGACAGTTCTGTAATTATTAAGATGACTTTAAGGATAGATAGATTAGGAAAGGTTAAAGTTATAGGGAAGTTATAGATCCTATTAGTTAGGCTTTTTAAAGCTTTTTAGCTAGTTAGGTAATGTATTTATTATAATTAGAGTTGCTTAAGATACTACAGCCTAAAGGTAACCTTATTAATTAAGTTTATTAAGACTTTAATCTAGCTAGAGACTTTATTATTAATACTTCTATAGCTTATTAGAATACCTAGGTCCCATTTATTAGTTATTACTAGGTTAAAGCTATAAAATAAGCTTTAATAATATATCTTTTTATATTTAACTATAATTTAACTAACCCCAGTTTAAACTACTGTTTCTTTACTGATTTCACTTTATCTGCAGCTCTCAGATGGCAAGGTCGATTGGTCACGTGCCTCGGCACGTGCATTCAATTGATAGAGTCGTCATCGACTTCAGGTCAATTTGACTTTCGCCGACTAACTTACACAAAAGTCAACCTAATTCCTTCAAACCTTCGCAAAACCCCGCCATTACCCCGCCTTCATCCCAGAACTCTGTTCGCAGACACGCTGTCCTCAATTGCGTACGAGCGGGAGTATGCAGCACATATATTCGGCCTTTATGATCACATTCTTGTTGAACCCAATTTTTGTGATTGTTCTGTTCATTGATTGACCTCTTGCTTCTGGTATCTAGTTACCCCTCTTTTGGTCTTCCTTCAGTCATGTGATCGGCTTCATCCATCTCCGAGGCTCGTTTAAGCTAAACCCCTTGCGTAATGGCTTAATCTGACTCAATTACATGATGTCACCGGTTTAACAATTCTCAAGCCACTCTTTATACAAGGCTAAGTTCAGACCTATTAATGTAGTAAGGAAAGCTACCCCTTCTATATTAAGAGGTAAGCCTTTCCTTATAGCCCTTTCTAGCTTCTTTAATCTAAATAGCTCCCTAGCTAGCTAAACTAGATAAATATAATAACTTAGGCAGGCTAGGTCTATATAATTAATTAAGTTAATTAGGGTGTAGTTAAAAACAGCTATCTTAACTGGGCTAGATAGGCTTCTTGATAAGAAGTTCTTTATAATAGCTGCAGCCATTATACAGATCTCGTGGCAATCTTTCCTCTTAGCCTGACCTACAGAGGTTCATACTAAAAGTCTTTGCCAGCAAACAGGGATTAGCAACTACCCCTATAAACTTAAATAGGGTATCTCTACTGAATTTATTAGCTATCTTCTATAAGTAATTTTTATACTATTCTTTCCCTTTTTAACTTATAAAGAAGATACTATATATAAAAATAGATATTATAACTTAGGCTTTAGTAGTAATATTAAAAGTGCCTTATAAAGGAGTAAAAACTATACTTTAAATCTACCTTCTTACTAGTATCTTTAAATATATAATTAATAAAATATATTTTTATATAATTAAGAGAGGCTTTAAGCTTAATAAATATCCCCTTAAGCTTATTAATGCTTAGCTTAAAGATAGTTTTTAATTAAAGTAGCCTTTAAAGTAAACTAATAAAAATAATAGCTTAATTATCATTAAGGTTAATATAAATTAATTTAATAAAGAAAAAATACTTACTAATATCTTTACTAAGCTTAGCAGTTAAGGCATTAAGATCTTAATAATATTTATTAATAAAATCCTTAAATTAGTAAAATATAAGAAAATAAAGCTAATAAAAAAGCTTAAATTAACTATAATAATAAAAAAAGAGTATTTAGAATAGTATATTACTTATAAAGATTAGACCCTTAAAGATTAAAAAGCTATAATTTAGTTAAATAAGACTTTTATAGTACTCCTTTATTACTATAATAGCTATTATATTTAAAGGTGTTAAGGCTTGAATAAAATAGCCTATAAATTCACTGTAAGTAACTGGATAGATAATAGTAATAGAAGAGGTAGAAGTAGGAGAATTAGGTAGATAAAAGGTTGATACTGCTGAATGGTAAGGCATAAGGTAGGATATATAAAATAAAAGTAGGTCTGCTAAGAAGAGCGATTTTTTCTGAATTTAATGATATATATTATGTAATAGAAAAGTTGATAAGTCTCTAAGGAAAAAGGAGTTCCCTGAGTGGGAAAACCTGGGTCTTATATAGACCTCTAAAAGAGCGGGCATTGTAATTCCCAGAGCGGGGTAGCCTCAATGATGATGAAAAGACTATCACAAAAACCGCCAAAATTCGGAGAAAAATAAGATATACTTTTTACCCAATTTGGAAGGCGCTAGGCTTTAGTATGCTTATAAAGCTTAAATAGGAAAACAGGGTTTTTCGTGGTGTGTTATGAATCATCCAACTGAGGGGTAAAATCTCGTATACGTAATCCTCATTATATAATCATTACGTGACTTTCCCACTGATATTTCCTTAGTAAGAAATATTTAAAGTTTTATAGAAAAACTTTAATATGTGGAGTTTGCTCAATTCTCCACATATTGCTTAGATAAGCACACCAATCGAAAGCCCTGAATTTTCTCATTATTTTGGTATATATTTTGCCCTGATTAGTCCTCTAGAACATAATATATTCCTTAGTTATATAATAAGACCTTTATATAATATCAGGTCTTAACAAAAGGCTACTTAAGAAGTAATTTCTCTATAACTGCATTTATAAGAGATAGAAAGGCTCTAGTAAGTTTATATTTTAGGCCTGCTTTTTATATAATAAAAAAGGTGTCTTTTATTACTAGTTTCTAAAGACCTTAAAGGAGAAAAAAGAAGCTAAAGAGGTAATATAGATAATAAATAAAAAGCTTAAGCTAATTATAAAAGAGAAATAGAAGCTTAAGAATAGAATAAAAAGGCTAAGGCTTTATAACTTATTAGGTAAGAAGCCTAAGTAGTCTTAGAAAAAAGCTATAAATAAGCTAATAAGAGAAAGAAAAAAAGGCAATATTAACTAGTAGTAATACTATATAAAAATCCTAATCTTAAAATTACTTCCTTTTATAAAGAAATATAAAAAAAAAGATTAAATATCTTTATATAAGAAGATTAAGCTCTTAATTATAAATACTATATATAGCAGCTTTTATATAATACTAAAGGAGTTTAAAGACTTCTTTAGTATTTAAATTTACTAGATTTAAATACTATTAAGCTTATCTAGCTATAAATAAAAAGAATAATAATAAAAAAAGATATCTTAAAGAATAGAAAGGAAGCTATTTATAAGTAAAAGGCTATATAAAATAACCTTTTATAGGAGTAGATTTAAATATAAATAGAAAGAATTCCTATATATATTTAAAAAATTATAGCTTTAAAAGGTAGAAATAAGTATAAAGAAGGCAGGGGTAAATAGATGTAAAAATTAATATTTACAGGTACCTAGTCTTTTGCCCCACTTAGCGTAATTTTAGCGCCAGCAAAGACTTTTAGTATGAACCTCTGTAGTACCGATTCAATCGCATCGATGAGATCGTGGTTGGTTGTGCAATAGCCCTGATCGGGCTCCAGGCTCTTACGTACAGCAGGCATCGTGTTGGTAGCTATGATTAATGTCAGCAACTGTAACCAACAGGTCAGGGAACGTACTTAAGTGTAATAGGCATACCAGGCCTGGTATGTTATAAGGGTTAATTGAAGATCTTTTGGCTGGGGTGAAGGAAGAAGGTTGACATAGCTGCCGAGGGGCGGTATTTATACTGCTTAATTAAGGCAGCAATTGCGCCACAGAGGCAGATAAACTTCTCTGATTTTAACTTCAATAATTCTAGCCTACTATAGGGGCCTCATTATTTAAGCCTTTAATTAAAAAGTTAAAAGCTTAATAGCCTCATATAGGGCTAACAGTAACTAAAAAAAAAAAAAAAAATTTAACTAATAAATAAAATAGAATTTAATATTAATTATAATTAATTATATCTTTTATTTATAAATTATTATTAATTAATTTTATATTTATAGCTTAAATAACCTCTTTAAATCCATTTTTATTAAATCCCCTACCTTTTTATTTTTCTATAATAAATTAAACTTTATTTCTATAAGTAATAAATAATTAAGCTTATAAGGCTATTATTAATACTATAAATAAGCTATATACTTATAAAAAGAAGATTTTCTTATTACTAATATATTAAGTAATAATAATTCTTTATTTTAATATATAGCTAAAATTTCTTACTTATTTAATTAATAATAAAATTAAAATTAAAGCTATTTATTATATAGCCTTGACCTAGTAATGACCAATAAATGGAACCTAGGTATTCTAATAACAGCTATAAAAGTATTAACTATAAAGTCTCTAGCTAGACTAAAATCTTAATAAACTTAATTAATAAGGTTACCTTTAGGCTATAGCATCTCAAGCAACTCTAATCATAATAAACACATCACCTGACCAGCTAAAGAGCTATAAAAAGCTTAACTGATAGGGTCTGCAACTCCCCTATAACTTTGACCTTTCCTAATCCATCCTTAAAGATACTCGTCTTGTTAAACCGGTGACATCATGTAATTGAGTCAGATTAAGCCATTACGCAAGGGGTTTAGCTTAAATGAGCCTCGGAGATGGATTAAGCTGATCACATGACTGAAGGAAGACTAAAAGAGGGGTAACTAGATACCAGAAGCAAGAAGTCAATCAATGAACAGAACAATCACAAAAATTGGGTTCAACACGTCTCAACAAATCATTAAGAAACCAACCAAGCCTCCATCAGATGCAAGTTCTTTACCCTAATATAAGATTAATAACGCTAACCTTAATCATAATCAAGATATTAAACTCGCTTAACGCGCAACCAGTAGAGGTCAATCAATAACGCCTGCAGCTTATCCCTACTGGCTATCATAATGACTAACTGATTGATAGTAATGATATCACTTTCCTTCAGACCAATTTAACCCCTAGGGCCAAATTCAGGATATAAAGGGAAGCTAGGCAGGTATTAGCTATTAGCTATAGTCAGCAGACAGATAACCAGTTACTTCAGCTAGTCATCTTTAAGTGCAAGCTCCTCTGCCGCTTAACTGGGAGCTCCCACTACATAAGGTAGCTTGACAGGGAGGTGCAGCAGCTAAGCACTCTAGGCACAGAGGACCCATACCCTCATAAGTTGAGGAACAAGTACAGCTTCTAGATCCAGAGCATCACCGTGCTTGCAGGATACATCCGCGATAACCTGTAAGTAAGCTTCTATTATAGGCGGCGTTTAGAGTTCGTGCGCGATGTAATTGCCGAGAAAGAGTTTACGCCTGAAAGTCAAAGAGTCCTTCAGCGGGCAAAACGAAGCCGTAGTCAATTGAACAGAATTCGCCTGACTAAGCATATTCACCCCGTGAAATGATAACTGATGCCAAGGCAACAAACAGTAGTATCAACAGTAATTCAACAAAGGTTAAAGCTATTTATATATACTTTAAAGCCTTTTATATTAAAAATTAAAAAGTTAAAAACTTCTTATTCTTTTAATTACTTATTATATAAAATATAATCTTTTAACTTAATAAAATTAATAGTATTTTTATTACTTTTTATATAAAATATATAAAGTTATATAAAATACTTATTATTAAGCTATTTTAATATTTAATAGAAAAAGTTAAATAAATTAGCTATAAATTAATTAAATAATAAAAGTAATATAAATATATTTATTACTGTTAATACTACTGTTTATTGCCTTAGTATTAGTTATTATTTTATAAAGTAAATATACTTAATTAGGTAAATTCTATTTAATTAATTATAACTTATTTTACTTATTAAAGGACTCTTTTAACTTTTAGATAAAACTCTTTTTTTATATATAGAATTTTTTTTATTTTATATAATTAACTTTATAGAATTTTTTAAGTAATTCTATTATATATAAACTCTAAATACTGCTTATAGTAGTCTCTTACTTATAGGTTAGTAAGAAGATATTATATAAGTATAATAATACTTATAATCTAATAGTAAAACTAATTAATTCTTAACTAATAAAGGTATTATTTTATTTTACTTAAAAAGTAAGTATCTTTTAAATGCTATATCTCTCCTTTAAGCTACTTACTATAATTAGAGTTCTTAAGTAAGTAATAGAGGATATTACACTTAAAGATAACTAGGCTAAGTAGCTAATTATCTATTTAATAACTATAGCTAATTACTAATACCTATCTAGCTTTCTCTTATAGCTTTTTTCTAGCTATATTAGCTATTTATTAAAGAAATATAATATCTTTATTATAAACTATTTAGTAGTTATTATAGCTAGCTAGAAGAGGTTATATATACTATTAGTAAATAGTTTCTAGTTAAGAGTTATTTAGGTTTAATATCTTAATTATAATTAAGATTAGTATTATTAATTAAATAAAGTAATTAAAGTAAAGAACTTATAAATAACTTAAGTTTAGTTAGTTTTTAATAATTTTATAATTATTAAGATAACTTTAAGAGATAAATAGATTAAAAAAGGTTAAAGTTATAAGGGAGTTATAGATTTAATTAGGCTTTTTAAAGCTCTTTAGCTAGTTAAGGAATATATTTATTATAATTAGAGTTACTTAAGATATTATAGCTTAAAGGTAACTTTATTAATTAAGTTTATTAAAACTTTAATCTAGCTAGAGACTTTATTATTAATACTTCTATAGCTTATTAGAATACCTAGGTCTTATTTATTAGTTATTACTAGGTTAAAGCTATAAAATAAATATTTTTTTTTTAATTTTTTTTATAGCTTTGACCCAGTAACGACTAATAAATGGAACCCAGGTATTCCAATAAGCTACAGAAGTATTAATAATAAAGTCTCTAGCGAGACTGAAGTCTTAATAAACTTAATTAATAAGGTTACCTTTAGGCTATAGTATCTTAAGTAACTTTAATTATAATAAATATATTACTTAACTAGCTAAAAAGCTATAAAAAGCTTAATTAATAAAGTTTATAACTCCTTTATAACTTTAACCTTTTTTAATTTATTTATTTCTTAAAGTTATTTTAATAATTATAAAATTATTAAGAATTAACTAAGCCTAAGTTATTTATAAGTTCTTTACTTTAATTACTTTATTTAATTAATAATATTAACTTTAAATTATAATTAAGATATTAAACCTAAGTAACTAGTAATTAGTAACTATTAATTAATAATACTTATAGCTTATTTTTATTAGCTATTATAATAACTAATTAATTAATAATATTAATATTACTTTCCTTTAAATTAATTTAACCTTTAAAGCTAAATTTAAGATATAAAAGAAAGCTAAATAGGTATTAGCTATTAGTTATAATTAATAGATAGATAACTAATTACTTTTACTAGTTATTTTTAAGTATAAGCTCCTCTACTACTTAATTAAAAGCTCTTATTATATAAGGTAGCTTAATAGGGAGGTATAGTAACTAAGCACCTTAGGTATAGAGGACCTATACCTTTATAAGTTAAAGGATAAGTATAGCTTCTAGATCCAGAGTATTACTATACTTACAGCAGATATCCGCGATAACCTGTAAGTAGGAAGAAGATTTAAGCTTTACAGAGCGGGAGCAACCTTATAGACTGTTATAGGCGGCATTTAGAGTTTATATGTAATAGAATTGCCTAGAAAATTCTATAAAGTTAATTATATAAGATAAAAAAAATTCTATATATAAAAAAAGAGTTTTATTTAAAAGTTAAAAGAGTCTTTTAGCAGGTAAAATAAAGCTATAATTAATTAAATAGAATTTACTTAATTAAGTATATTTATCTTATAAAATAATAACTAATACTAAGGCAATAAACAGTAGTATTAACAGTAATTTAATAAAGTTATAATATCTTATATATACTTATTAAATTAGCTAAAATAAAAAGGTTATTTAGTTAAACTAAAATAATATTATTAAATTAATATTATAAGTTAAATTTAAAAGTAATAAAAGTAATATTTTACTTAAAAAGCTAATTATAAAAAATAAATAAAGCTATTTCCTATAGCTATTACACTAAAATCTTATAAGTTAGTTAATTTAATTTAAGCTTAACCTTTAAAATATACCTTAATTCAATTTACCCTCCCCCCTAATTTAATCTCCTGAAAAAGCCAGCTTGAATTGAGTTGTTGGGAACGTTGGCGGAAAGTAAATTCAAAGCTGACTTATGTATTTATCGGGATCAACGGAAAGTATATCGAAACGCGATGCTCTAAGGGGATTCGGGGGAGATTTGTGACGTCAAGGGGGTCCGGATCCACGAGGATCGTAGGTTGTTAGGAAAAGGAGTGTTACTCTGCCGCAGGAGTACAAAGCAGGGACGGATGCGAAAAACGGCGATTCCCTTGAAATCGTAGCTTTTGGCGGGGGATATGCAAAGTTATTAGGTTAAGTAAGGTAGGTTTGTGAAAGGAAAGGAACGGCTATGGTCCGAGATACGTAGCGTTGAAGATGGACGGATATTGGATGGCGATGGACAGGATTGGTCGCTTAGACTCATGCGTCCGTCTTTGGACGAACTGCTTACATGGAACCCACGAAGCGATAACGAGTACGTACTGCTACCAACTACTGCAAGCTTGGATCGATTCCATTCGAGAAGGCCTCCACTCAGAGGACTCCAAGCTGAAGCCACGAGCCTCACTTCGTTAGATCAGTTAGGGCAGAAGCACGGGCCTAGCTCATTAGCAGGGAACAAACGACGTCTGCTAGTACGGTAGCTATAGTACGTAGTAATTAAGACATTTTATTTGTTGATGATCACCAATCTCAACAACTCCGCAGTGTTACGACTGTCGACATTAAAGGAGATATTACTTGATTACCAACGTACTTTCATGAGACATTAAATGCATTCATCTCCCTTTGCGGCGCCGGGTAATGCACCGTGCTAAGGATCTCCATACCAGCCTTATCAACAACCGTCAGAGCCGATCTTCCGTTTGAACCGCGTGTACTCTCCTGTACCACATACGAGCGTTAGAATTTTCCCGTGCCTTATCGACAAATCACGACAGTGCTTTTCTTTGTCATTGGTTACCCATTCTTCCAGTCAAAGTGCGGGGAATGCATGTCTCTTCGAGCTCCGTGGAGGATCGGACATTCATCTCCTTCAACGTTTTGTAATTGTTTTTATTTAAAGTTTCTCATAGATACGCAATAAATTTCTCTTATGTGATTTATTAACCGCACAAGTCATTTTGCAGCACTGACATACTCGTTTGCAGCGAAGTTTCGAGTCTATCTGCAACGTTCCTAGAGTTACTTCGAACTCGGACCTCGTTATCAAACATACCTAGGTACTTAGTTACACCCCAGAATGGTTTGTACTGTAGATGGTAGCTCCGTTACCCTAGCGTCACCAAAACATGCGCACCATCAGGCATGAACCTCGACAGTCAGGTACAAGAAACAACATCTGACGCTGCCAAGTCACACATACTGTCGCTCCGTTGTTCCCCAGGAGGGTTGTTGCTTCGTCTACCACAAATTTCGACTCAGTTCCTTCGAGCTGCGTCATTCTTGCTTCATTCCGCCGTGGCAGTGATCCAAGTAATACAGTGGCGTGTCATAGCAGTGTCGTATCATCCCTCCCTAGCAGTTACTCAGTAACAATACTCGTTACGAGGTTGCATTGAACAGTGATAGTTGCTGTGTTATGCGTTGTCAGTCTGAAAGAGTCAAGATTAAGGTAGTGAAGGATACCCTCGGGAAGCAAGTGAACACCGAACCTCCATTGATACGGGGTGTCAAAATAAACTCAGTAAAGGTTATCCCAAACTTAATAAGGATATCCTAAGTTTATGCAAGTTTACCCAAGTCTTTTTGTTATTTACTAAGTAGGATCAAGGTCCTGAGTTTTCTTTCCTCCCCTAGGATACAAACACGCGAAACTCTTTGTTTGCTCCAGCTTCTACAATGGATATCTGGCATTTCAAGGCTCTGAAACAGCAGACATTCCACTAATGTTGATTAGTCCATGGTTTCACTCAACAATTATCCGCATACCTTGTCAGGGAAGCCGATTAGGATGTTCTGCGTCTTGCTAGCAGATTGCATGCTCTTTGCCCAGCGTGCAGAGTATGGAATTCAACGGGTCATGACAAAATCAGAGAGAATTGAATCAACTTAAAACATGAGTATTATTATGTTGACGAGCCTTTCAGTTCTTCATCTTCGGCCTGCTTTTTTAATTCCGCGATGCGATCATCAATGAGTGCAATATCAGTATCTATCCTCAGCATCTTTTCTGACATCATATCCCTATACTCCTGATCCGTAAGCTTCTTAAGGGGAGATAATCGGCTCCAGAACGATTCTTTCTCATCGTGAACTTTTGGCTTTCGAGTTGCCATCCGGTTCGCAATCATTTGGCCACCGGCTCCTACTGTTGTGAAGACGAGCATCGCGGGAAGAATATTTTTCGGCCCCCCTGGTCACAGGGTCAGTAAGAATAAAGCGGCGACAGTGTGGTATGACTTACGGATCAAGCCACCCACCGAGCCAGCTGCTGTGCCAGCTATTGCGCTGGCAATTGTTTTGTCGCCATTTTTGAGTCTTTCTTCACCGCCCCATGCTTTTACAACAATACTCCTGGTGACTTGGGAGGTCAGTCCGCTGGCCGATACCTTAGTGAACGAACTTACACCAGAAGCTTGTTCCTAATGTAAACCATTGGAATCCAGAAACTGCTCCCCAGATTATGGGATTTGCCTCTTGGAAGATTGAGCCTCCAACACCTGCCAAAACACCTGCAGTCCCTGCTTGATGTCAATATGGGGTGTGTGAGGATGCATGAAGCAGCTTACCGGCGTAACCACCGAATTTCAATGGAGGTGCCACGAGGTCAACAACCTCATGAGAAAACAAACCACGAGAGGACTGCCGTTGGCGTACAGACACCATTTGAGGCTCTTGATTTCTATCATTGGCCATAATGGATGTGTATGAGCATGGATATGAAGGGAGAGGGGGAGGAGAAGAAGAAGAGAAAGAATGTCGGTTACTTCAAATGACTGATATAATTACAATATTAAAAGAGGAAATAATGATGTTACATGGCTTGCTTCGCCGGCCGTTTGTCAAATTTGATAGTGAGGTTGATGAGGCTCTCGCTGCATCTGAATCTCAAGTTTTCCTAAGCAGGCAAAGGCCAATCGTAGAGAGCCACTATAAAAGTTGGGGCCAATTGGGTGGGCTTGAATCGGCACACATCAAAAATCTGTGAGCTGGTGTACTTTTTGGGGGAGTTTGGCTCGTGAAAGACTAGGGATAGTTGAGATGAATATATAGTAATGTGATAACATGTAAGGAATTGTCAGATTTAGTAAGGAGATGAGGCGAATGACAATTGATAAATGAGTATGCATTATTAATACTTGTTTGCCATGTGTGGAACATGAGCCGCTTGATCTTTACTAAGGCTTGTAATTGTATATGCCGCGTAAAGTACCGTATGCGAGAGACCTGAGAATTTCTGAACTGCATTGGCTTGATGTATCTGGCCGAGATCTCATAAGCTCGGGCTGTTAAACAGAATCAACTGCTTGAACCTCAAAGTGTAACTACGGTTTCTGGGTCTTTTAGGGGCTGGGCTGTTGTTACTGGTGCTTCTGAGGAGATGCAAGCGAGACATCAATCGAGTGGAGGGGTTAATTGGTGGGTCCCGCACTAAAAAGGGCTAGCGCCCACTTCAGACCAGGACTGGCAAAATTAAGGCAACCCTCAACTGGCGCCTCCATCATCATTTTTTCCCATACGCCGAGCAAATTTCAACTCGTCAACCCCAGACACGGCAACGTTAGTCGGGGCACATCAACACTCTGCAACGCAAGTCTCTCGATAGAAATAATCGACATTCCGGTATTCGGTTCTCCCGTCCCCGGCTACAAAGCGATCCGATCTCGTTCTCCTCACTGAGCGAAAGCTGAAACCCCGGTCGGCTTCGCCCTTTGCATTCGTGCGCGCATCGGTCCTAGAATCGTTGCGCGTGTTCGCCTAACCGCAATCATGGGTGAGCACCCCTCTATGGCAGTTCAGCATGTCCTCTAAGCAAATGCTAACCTCTCGCCAGCTCCTAAGAAGAAGGAACAGCAGAAGATGTCCCTTGGGGACTTTCTGGCTGACAGTATGTCCCGCCCCTCGCCTGTGCACCCCGCCGCACAGCGGACTTGGCTGCGATGCCCCTCGTTGACCCCATACTGACGACTTGGACTTATAGGTTTTGGTGGAGGCTCATCTTGGGCTGATGAGGTAGAGGAAACCTCTTACGGTAAGCACTTTCACCTTCACTTCAAATCTATGTATGTGTCTCATCGCTAACTCGTTTTCAGTCACTGGTATGTCCCGTCGCTTTCATAACGTTACTTTCGACCCATGGTGGACTGACCATTTTTAGGCACTCAGGCTCTGCCCCCTTCCGACCGCCCTCGGTATAACAACAACGCTGCTTCCAGCTGGCAAGACCGGGGTATGTGTTGATATCGCTTCAATTTGGCTCTCAAAACTAACTGGCGCAGGTTTCTCCGTTCGCGAAGCTGCCCCCCAAACCCTCCCCGACAAGCCTCCTTATACCGCTCACTTGGGCAACCTTTCCTACGATGTTACCAACGACGCCGTGGGTGAATATCTCGCTGACTGTGGTGTCATCAACGTCCGCCTTATTGAGGACCGTGAGCTGCAGCGCCCCAAGGGTTTCGGTTATGTCGAATTTGAGACTCTGGATGGCCTCAAGAAGGCTCTTACCTTTGATGGCGAGAACTTCAACGGCCGAATGATCAAGATCAAGGTCGCCGATCCTCGTAAGTTTACATCTATCCTGAAAAGTTAATCTTTATCTAACCGTCAATTACAGCTCGTGGCGGCGATCCTGGCCGAGGTGACTCTATCCGTGAGATGGGTAACTGGGACCGCAAGGGACCTCTGCCTGATGCCCCTTCAAGGGGTGGTGCCCGTGATTTCGGTGACCGTGAGAGACGACCTCGTGATCCTGCTTTCGAGTCTCGTCCCCAACGTGAGTTCACTTGGGAGCGACATGGACCCCTGGCTCCTCTCTCTCCTCAAGAGGGTTCCGGATCCCGAGACGGAAGCCGCCCCCGTGCTTCTCCCGATGTGCTTGGTGACCGTAGTGAGTCTTACCGAGGAAACCGCCGGGACTCTCCTGCTTGGGGCGAGGCTCGCGAGGGTGGTTCTCGTCCTCGACCTGGTCCTGAGCGCCCTGAGCGACCTGAGCGAACTGCTACTGCTGCTGAGAAGGACATGCAGTGGCGCGAGAGAATGCGCCCCGATGCTGCTAAGGCTGCCTCCCCCGACGGTAGCGCACCCCCATCTCCCGCTCTTTCTAACGCCGCCCCTGCCCAGGGTGGTCGTCCTCGCTTGAACCTCCAGAAGCGAACCGTCTCCGAGGCCCCCGATGCTTCATCAGCATCCCAGGGCTCTGATGCTAAGGCCAGCCCCTTCGGCGCCGCTCGTCCTATCGATACCGCAGCAAGGGAGAAAGAGATTGAGGTCAAGCGCCTGCAGGCTATCCAGGAGAAGAAGGAGGCCGATGAAAAGGCCAAGGAGGAACGAAAATTGGCGAAGGAGGCCGCTGCCAAGGCTGAAGCTGAGGCTGCTGAGGCTGCTGAGGCTGCTGAGGCTGCTGAGGCTAAGGAGACCCCCGAGGCAGCCCCTGAAGCAACAGAACCCAAGGCTGAAGCTGCTGAGGGCGCCAATGGCGAGCAGAAGGTTCCTATCCGAAACCGCGAGCCCCGAGAGGGTGCTCCCAAGTCAAGAGCAACCGAAGCTTCAAGCTGGCGCTCTGCCTCAAACGATCAACGAGGACCCCGTGGAGGAGCTGGACCTCGAGGCGGTCGTGGTGGCCGTGGCGGCATTCGGGAGGCACGGGCTGGACCTCTCCGCTCCAACGGATCAGCTGCTCAACAACCCGCGTCTACTGATGCCGAGCCTGCTACACCCACAGCTGACGACGACGGTTGGACTACAGTGCCCAACAAGAAAGGTCGCCAGGGACGTGCGATGGCACCCTAGAATGTGTACCAATCGCCTCGTTTCTCTATGGTTTGACGACTGAGAATGCCTGTTTACAAGATGCGAGTCACCTAGCTCGTAGTTAAGAGTAGTGATCATCTTGGACTTTGCTATTTTCTCGTAAATGACACCCATCTTACACTCGATTGCAAGCGATGGTTTTGAAGCTGGTTCTAAACAAGGCTGGTTCGAAACTTGCTGCCTGCTCTTCTCGTTATCCTCGACAATCTAGTATCACAGGTTGCTCAGGGCATGCATGGAATTGAAATCTCTCCGCCGGTTCTAATCGACCACGGCATCCTGTTTTCCTCGTCTGACCGCCACACGTTGGACTTACTCATGATCAACCTCGACACCCGCTTTCACTCGTTCAGGGGGTTCGGAGAGGACATTTTTGAGCATTTGACCTTTGGCGTTTCGAGACAAAAGCAAAAGAATGGCGGCGAATGGATGGATGGATGAACGGATGGATGAATGGACTGAAACGTGGCATGCATTTGAATGATCACAGCTCTTTTTTTATTATCTCTTTATGTTTCCCTTTTTGTCTTTTTTACTCTTTTTGATTTCCCCCAAAAACGTCTAGGCCGCGTGTTGACTTCCTTGATTGATGAATATGAATGAGGGAGAGGGTGAAAAGCAGGAGAGGGACTGAAAAAGTTTACTTGCTTTGGCTTGACGAACACTGAGGCAAGGCTACTATAGGCAGTTCATTTTCTCTAGACTCGGCAAAGATGATGAGACGTCGACTCTTACGATATGAACTCGGATCTGTATGCTAGGCGGTTCATGGGATCAATGAAATGTCCTGTTATTTATTTATCTCCAATCGGTGCGGTGCGGTGTGGTGTCTTTTATGTGTCTTCCTGGTTTCTCAATGAGGTCTCGGTGTTTGTTCTTGATGCCTTTAGAAGGGATGAGGACTGTGTGTGTGACTATAGACGAGTAATGAGCACATGAAGTCTCCTCTCATGCTGATCCGTTTCATTACCGCTGATGGTTCTTGTTGCTGGCCACCTTGGCTCATTTGCTTGCCTCGTTCTCCTCTTTCCACAGTCTGAAGCCTTCGAGGACGTTCCTCTTCACTCCCTCGCTTACAAACTCCAACTTCTTGCCATCCTTGAACTTATTCTGCAGTGCTTCTTCCTCTGTCACCCACGCAAACTCGACATGTTCATTCTCATCGATCTTGACCTCGTCACAGCTCTCCACCTCGACCCAGACTGTCAACTTTCCCCAAACTCCATCATGTGCACGAAACACAAGCATGTCATACAGAACCTCCAAGTCCTTCTCTAGAGGATCATCAGGCATCGGTTCTGTGATAGGTGAAATTCCAACGACGGCTTTTACAGCCTTTGCGCGAAGTCCGGCTTCTTCCCATAGTTCACGCACTGCTGCAGCAACGAGGCCATGGTCTGAGTCATCGACACAACCACCGGGGACTTCCCATAGCAGAGGCCAGGAGTCGTGAGCTGCGCGGCGGAGAAGAAGGACTTGACCTTGGGGATTGGTGACCAGGGCGCCAGCTATGAGGTGCTCAATTGGAGGGTGGGCAGCTCGGAAGACATCTGGAGTAGAGGCGAAGGCCTCGAGAGATGCGGGTTGAGTGTAGGATAGTGGTGGCGAAGGTGAGGTTGGCATTATGAGGAATGGTGATGTGTGTTGATCTTGTCCTCGTTGTAGGATTTGTAGTCTTGAAGACTTTATATGTTTGATAATCGATACCTGGTTTAGGCTGCGAGTTGAAGATGATTGGTTGGGAAAGAAATACCGCGCATATATTAATTATTAAGCACTGGGTACTCCTTAAGTGTGAATAGAGCATGTGATAGTGAAGAAAGCTCTGCGTAGAAACAATATAGAGAGAATCGTTCTTGGGCACTTTGCAATCCAAAGCGACTTGTCTGTAGTTGAGTCTGTAGCGTTAAATGTGTGAGTCAACCTCGTCTTACAGCTGACACCCAACTACCAAGGCTACTGCATATCACTGCATAAATCACATTCTCGGTCAAGATTTACATGCGGCTACTGTATTTGTTGGTAACATTGCAATGTATTGCAGAGCCTGACAAGCCCCTCTATCTGTATCCTTTCTCAGTAGGTATGTCCTATTCCCTGTGATATACCCAAATTGTACTCTATGTATCAACGCCTCCCTCTCATCTCTCAAGAGCCTTGTCGTCCAAACGCCAACCCAGACATATATCAGTCAGTCAATCGTATCGTACAGAACATCCACCCGCTTCGCTTATTAAAAAATGCATGCGTGCTAACCCGAACCTCAAAAACCATAGAAACGAACCACCACTACCCAACTCAGGCACCTACGACATTTTGGCACCCATCTCTTCCATGCCGTACTCATCCCACTCGTCATCGCCTCCGAGTTTTCTGCCTATCCAGATACCAATGGCTGTTATAAGGCTGCCTACTAGGAACCAACCCTCAAACCAACCATCTACAAATGCGGGACTCAAGGCACCTCGCAGCACGCTTCCGACTGCCGAGCCCAAGGCAGATGGCAATTGACTGCGGAGGAGAAGTGCAGCTGAGATGACATAGGTCGCAGCAATCTGTCCGACGACCAGCGCCAGATTCGCTTGTGCTTGGCGGAGCAGGCCTGGAGTCCATTTAGCAAACAGGTGGAACGTCTGGACCACACTGTTGGCGCTGGCGAGGAGAATGACACCGCTGAGAGCAAAGCTGATAAGGCGTGCCCATGCTAGTTGATCCAGCTTGGGGTCCCAATGACGCGCAAGAATACTAAGAAAGCGGTTAATGGGATCCGTGTTGGCGAAACTAGATGTGGGTGAATATGCTCGGCGAATAGTTGTGATTGTAGTTGCGCCAATGCGATACACACAGTACAGGCTGAAGAGCTGCGAGGGAATGAGAAGAATACGTCCAATGAATGTTGAAGCGCGAACTGTGGCAGCCCGGTGGCTCTTGAGGAGAGAAACTCCTGAAGCCAGGTTGGCTTCCATCGTCTCGAGACCAGCAATTTCCAGGCGCAGCGATCGCATCTCTGCCTCGTCGCCAGTTGGACCACGCAGAGAACCCATGACTTTGCCAACAAGGCCACTACCCTTGGCAGAGGCTCCATTCTGAGGACCAGATGTCTTGCGTTCGAGATATTGTAAGCGATGACGCTTGGTGAGAAGCATTTCGTTGGCAGTATCAAGCCCAGCTTGCTTTCTCGCTACATCGGCGTCTGTGACAGGTCGTTTGCGACGGGTTGTAAGATCCATGAATGCCTGCCACGGTGAAGACACAGCAGCGAAGCCAGACAGTAAAGCCATCAGTGAGATGCCAACGACACCAATACGTTCCAGGCATCCGCGCGTCAACATTTCGGAAAGGCTTCCACTCGCAATGCTCGTCCTGCGCATCGCGCCCTCGGGAACAGCCTGGCCAACAGACCAGAAGGCGAACAGCCATCCCATAAACAGAGCAATTTGTAATCCCCAAGCGACTCGAGGAAGTTTTCCCTTGGCAGTTCTCTGAAAACTCCATCCAGCACTTGAAACAACCGATCGACACTCCAGCCAAGGTACCAACACGACCAGCAAGAACAGCAAGCTTGGCACCGTTATTCTCAAAGCCAAGTTTCTCGAGTCGGCATTAACAACTTCGATGATTTCGTCCATGATCAGCGCGCCCAATGTAGCAGCTAATCCCACAGTAAGACCAAACGTCCAGGCTGCGCCGCGCCGTCTCCAGCTCTTGGCACCATGTTCAGCGTGGACTTGTCGCAGACACGCTGGTGCATGTGTAGGTAGAACGTGGTCTTCGCCGTCGCGAGAATCGGCATCGCTGCTCAGGCGGGGAAAGACATGTCGAACGACGAGGATTGATGTCGAGATGCAGATGAGGAGGAACGGGAGGGCAGCGATGGACGAGGCGAGTGTGACAGGGCGGGGTTGGATTTCGCAGGCGTCTTCGCCGCAGCGAGTAAAGGGCCACATTCTTTGTGGATTTTAAATTTATGTCGTTATCGAAGCAGTATGAGTCGTGGTGATGATCATCGATCTATGGCGCGGGGCCAGAGAAGTATACCGTTCGTTCTTTGTGTATTGTACTCGTATGCTCGCAGTTCGTAGGAATGTCAGAGTCCCTTAGCCTTGGATAGTTATTTTAATCTGGGTTTGGCGGCGGTGCAGTAAATCCTCCCTTGAGTTTGTATCATCAGAGGAGGGGAGGGGAGACTCGGTATCTAACTGAAATAGACTGAAACGTTGCCAGTAACTCAAGTTTATCCCTTGAGCTTGACCTTGAGCCCCTCGTAGTGTAGCGTAGGTAGCGTAGGTAGCGTAGTGCCGTTGCGACAACTCGTATCAAATAAGAGATGCCGCGCAACGTCACTTCAAGGGTCCTTTCGCTTTTTCTTTGACAACTTAATTAATCAATAAGAAAAGTACTTAGTACAGTTCCTTTCAGCTGTTGTAACAGCATTTGAGTTTGCAAGTCGAGGATTGTTTGTTAGACTCGACATTTGGAATTAGCCCCTGGGTCTGGAACCTGAGAAATGGTGGCTTATTACGTCGTCGCACTCGTTTCCCTGCAACTTGGGTTGGTCGCACATAGAGTACAGTGACGTGTTGATGCCTCAGGTTACATTCTTATGCCTGATCAAGGGTCCCTGCATGGAGCATCATGACAGGACATGACATGACATGCGACAGAATGTACGCACATGCATATCTAATATGAAAATCTACATTTGAATCACCGACCTCGGCGCACGGCCATTAGTTATCATGATCCCAAACTTCATATGAATTTCAACCCTAATGTGTATCAGATAGCTAGTAATCAGAACTGAAACCAGTCTATCGCTGTGTAATATCATTTCGAAGCGCTACTAAAATCTACAAGAACCACGGGATAATCATCTTGTCAGACCGTGAGCCTAGCGTAGACACATGCATGCCCTGCAGCAACTTCTGAAGCAACTTTTGAAGCCACTGGCCCACAATGACTACCTGCTGGGACGGGGCCTCGCTTCTGCCATCCTGGGTGGCTCATTATCATTCTCTTCGTTGTTGTTGTTCCCACTAGCACCATCGCCCTCACCATCGCCCTCACCATCGCCCTCGCCCTCGCCATCACCAGATTGGCCATTATCTTGGACCTCTTCTTCAGGTGACACGGAACCCGAATTGAATTCTATGCTTACTTGAGATCTGATACCCGACAAATTCGACGACGCGATAGATGGGCTTCCGACTAGGGTGGGTGATCTTTCGTCTCCTGTGGACAACGTACGAATCTGGCGGCCTGAAGGTACCTGTAGAGCCTTCGAAACGGCATCCGGCTTTTCGAAGGATGGACTAGAAGGTCCTCCTTTGTCTTCGACTTTTGAATTGCTATGAACTTTGGGCTCCTTGTTTTCGATCCGAGAATCTATCGAAGCCCCGGGCTTTTGGGGCGCTGTTTCCTACCAAGCTCCACGCGATAAGTGAAACCCTACATCAAAGGCGGCCATGCGCTTTTTTTTATCATCCAGATGTTGCAGTTCGGTCGTGTCGGTCTCTTCTTCCACAGATGAGAGGCCTCCTTTTGCTTGTGAATCTGGCTGAGCAACTTGACGAGGCTGGGTATTCTCCTGAGAGGATTTGTCGTTGCTTTCGACAACTTCATCTCCCGTGCTATTATTATCCTTGTTATTGTCTGTTCCTTGTTTCTGCTTGCCCTTTGTCTCCTATGACGTGGCTTTCGGGGCCGAGGGGGTATCATCTTCTTCATCGAGTTCCTCGTCCACCTTCATCTTGAACGCTGCTGCTTCACCGACCTCCATCTTATGAAGCTGATCCATCTTCTGCCTGTCCAAGAGTTGTTGCCCACTCGCAACTTCGAACTCTCCAGAGTCATCGTCGTCATCGTCATCGTCATCGCTCTCAGCGGCGACACTGACATCGTCTTTGACAACTCTCTGGTTCTCCGAGGACTCATTGACAGGGTCCGCAGTAGCAGTAGGGTCCGGGGATCTGCGACTCGGTATCTGGCTATGGTTGAGGGGCTTAATCGTAGGATCAAAAGATGCAGGCAGTCCTAAAGCACGTGCGACTTGGTGCGCTTCTTCATCGGGCGAGTTGTGGACCTCAAGCTCATAAGTGCTACTTGCCTCACTATCGGCCTCATGTTTCCCGGCATTTGCGGCCAACATGCTCACGTAGGTCTGTCGGGCAGAGTCATTGGCACGTTTAGCCTTCTTTTTGATGCGCTTCTCGGTAGGTCGAACCACAACCACTGGGACAGGTGAATATTGGAGACAGTATTTGGAAAACGAGTTGCGGGTGTTGACCAGGCCTTGAAGACCACCGAGGGTGCGTCCTCTAGTTCCCACAATGAGCATTGCAGGCTGGTACATTTGGATCTGTCATTTTGTCAGCGCCGGAATTTAGCAAGGGAGGTGCCTTCTCTGTGCACGTACAAGGTGTTGAAAAGTCGTATGTAACTTTCCCACGGCATATTCAAGGACAATGTTGATGGCTCTGTTATTACCATTCCGAGCAACGATTCCCTTCATAACCGAGTCTGCGTCGTCCCTGTACTGCTTGTCTGTAAGTCGCAGTTCTTTCTCAACTACTCGCACGCAAACAACGTCGTCGCCATCATCGACCAGTTCGTCAAGCAGCCACTGCAACGCATAATCGGAGTAGGTATGCTCGTCAACACCAACCATGAAACACCGCGATCTGCGCCTAGCCTGGTAACCCTTATGTCGAACATTGAGCGTAAATGAGATAGCATTATTCTTAGTCGGTTCGCCGGTTGTAACATTGTCGAATGCGACATGCTTCTTGAACCTATCGGGCGGGGTCTCGGTTAGCGTCGCCATTGTCGTGAAAATACCACAAAATAGAGACTGAGAACAATAACGATGGTTTTGAGAGGTAATTATAGGATGCGCAGGGAAGTGATAATGGGGAGAAAGGTTAAGAACTGTCAATGACGACTGTGTCGACGGTATGAGGAGAGTTCTGCGGGAATTTGGGGGCTGACGACTTGTCAGTGGCTGTGATGAAGGATGATGGCCTGACGATCCAGACCAAACGAGCAGGTAATCATAGGCGAGGAGCATTTCCCCACGTCTACTGGAAGCTTTGTCGCAAACGGCGGGGTAACTATAATTGATAGTGGGAGGCCAGTGGTGGAGTCGAAATGTTATTGTGAGGAATGGTCCAGCCAAGCGACCCAGTTCCACCCAAAGCCCGCGCAGATTCCATCAATACGCCTCTGCATTGAGCCATCTTCACGAGTGGGTGTTCAAACAGTCGATGCCACTACCGCAATGCTCGAATCCGACCTGGATGGAAATGGCTGACCCAAGTGGACCGAATTAATGATTTCGATGGTGACACACAGTCCACGCGACATGTTGCTTGGCATGGCGTCACATAGGTTTCCAGCCGGACCAATTTGAACCCATTTTCGCCGATGTTGGTGTGCAGTACGCAGAATAAAATCCGTTGGTGAAATAAGGATTCTTCCAAAACAAAAACTAGAAATTCCAGTATGCACCACGGCGATCCACATGGAGGTTTTTGGCAGTTTACATATTGCCGTACCGTGTGTCAGGTTTGGTCAGGCGAATATACGGTTGCAAGTGCAATCCAGTATTGGGTTGAGGAGATTGGTATTCGATCACTGCAAAAAGTTTGTGCAACGGGAAGGGGAAAGGACAAAGAAAGTTGCTACATACCTTGAGTGGTTAGGTGAGCTCGCACGGATGCGACTGTTGCTCATTTGTTGGGGATTTCCTTGGGGAAGTTGAGGGTTTGTCATTCTACGAAAAGAGACAGAGCCGGTGGACGACTTCCTTTGGATCGACGAGTCCTGGCCTGGTGCTGGATTTTGGTTGCTTTCGCGGCTTGAGCTACGCCGAGGATCTTGTGCGAAGGATATGCTTGACTTCCGAGCAGATGAATCGTCACCGTCGCTGGCCCGGACACTAGTATTGGATCCATCGACAGTGTTGGAATCTGGGAAGTAATCGGCCTTTGCGTCTTCTGAAGCCGAGTTCTTGGGAGGGTTCACCGTTCTGGGAGAGACATCGGAGTCGGAGCGGTTGGGCGGGTTTGGGTGAATCGTTGCGGTTGTGGCCATGTTGCCTACGATACTGCGTCACAGAAGACGCGATCTGGTGGCAAACCGAGTTAAGCTTGTCGTTCGCGCCGGGTCGATATGTTCAATAATGATGGTGTATGTCTGGGAACGAGTGTGTGTAATAGCTAACGATAATCAAGCGTATCGATCGATGGTGAAGCTTGACGGGATAAAATGGATGGATGACGATGAAAAGCCCAGGTCAAAAGAGTTAGTTCTGTAAGGGTTTCTGGTTGATGAGAAAGGAAAGAAAGCTTGAGCTTGCACGGAGCTGAGCTTCAGTCAAGTGTCTTGGTAGTTCCTCCCCAAGGGTATGTGTATTGCCAAGATTCAACTGCCGCCAAGACGGAGAGGCTAACCAGTTAGTTGATAGGTAAGCTTGGCTTGGCCTTTGACTTAGGGAAACACCAAATCACAAGGAGGAAGGAGTGACCGCGGCCGAAGGTAGCGTGGGGCTTAGGAGAGTCAAGTTTGTGACGTTGAATGACGCGGTTCCCAAGTCAAGAAAGAAAAGATGGGAGCTTAAGTTCAGACGCAGACCTTGAGCTAAGATGCAACGCCGAGGTCGATCAGATCTGGCGGAGATAGGTAGTAGACAGTGTGGGGGAGGACCTCTACAATTAATTCATCAATAGGCCGAACCGGAGTGGCTGTGAATATAGAAGAAAGGCAAGTCGTCGTAATAACGGAGTTGAAAGTTGGTGGTGGCTGTGGTGTTGTAGCCTGGGCCTTTCCGAGGAAGCGGAGCTGATAGTGGCCGCAGATTACGAGAGGCAGTGGAGGACAGCGAATAAATAAAAGCACAGAGCAAAGACTCTTCTTGATCTTTGTAAGAGGGTTGAGTGAGTAAAGTCAGAAGACGGTGTGGGCGTTTGCGTTTTGTTTGCAATCAGTTTTGTGGTGAAAGAGATGAAGCCACAATCAAGGCATAGGTCAGCCGAGATTCAGCCCAAAACAATAAGATTTTAAGGTTATTGCCAGGGAACGACGAGACCACGTTTTCTGATCTTGGTTTTTAGGTTTGGGAGAGACGAAGACCAGAGACGGGTGGGTGGGAGAGTGGGAGCGAGGTCTAGGTATCCGTAGTCTCACTATTGTTTCCTTAGGCAGAGAGAGATGTCATGATACAGTTAGCGAGGAGGTCGGTAGCTGGATAATATGGGCTTGGTCACATTAAACGAGGGAGACAACGTGAGGAGGAGACCAAAGAGGATGGATGGGATGGATCGAGGGACGGTGCCGAACGGATCGGCCCTTGGTCCACGTCAGGACTGACTGGGTGTAGGCCCGAAAAGGTTCTGGGAGGGTTGAAATTAAACTGGGCAGCAACGTCAACAGGAGTGATGTACGTATTATTATCAGCCGAGATTTGAATTTATGATATATTACAGATGCTGTGTGAGAACGTGCGTTGGAAAACACGTCCAAGGGTTAGAATGGCGAGAGATCACCAACAGCTAATAAAAAGAGACTTGAGGTGAAAACAAGGTTGATGATAGCGAAAGTGCAAATCGTACAGCTGACGTAGATACGCCAAAGTACTGTAAGCCGTTGCAGTGCCGCTCTTCAGGGATTGGATGGATTGTTGTGTGTCGGGTGTGACAACAACTGCAGGCCAAGACACAGCTCGATTTGCATGCGAGAAAGCATGTGTTGACTGGGCTGAACCATTGGCTGACCAGGATGAACCACGGGCAGGGTCTCTATCATTTCTGCAACACAGACACAGAGATAACAGAGAGATCAGAGGCCTCTTGAATTTATCCAGAGAAGAAGAGGAAATGAACGACACGCGAGCAAGGAGACTGGCCACAAGCCCACTCACACTGATACTGGCCCCAGGCTGGCCTGGCCAGGCTAGGGGGGGAAATAAAAAACGACCCCTCGATGGGTGGAACGCCAGCGAATTTTGGTGCATTAGGGGTCGTTTATTTTTTCCCCCTGAGGGCCAGGTAAGCAAAGCAACACAACGCTATTATTTATGATCCCTGAGAGTTTTTGATCACATGGAAACTCCTTCAACACTCTTTGATGCCACTCCAACAAGTAGGACAGCTTACCGGCGAATGGATATCCACTTAATAAGGGGCGCTTAGTTCGACCGCCTTCCCCTCACTAATGCCACCTTGTTTGCTTGGGCAGCCAAAAACACACAATGATCTTCTTCTTGTTGTCAAGTGAAGCTCAAGATAGACGACAATAGAAGGCAGCACAGATTTCAGGTAAAGTGTCAATGTCTTGGCCCCGGCAACAATGTCCCGAGTGTGACTCCCACCGGTGACCGCCAAGAGCACAGGCGTATCACGTAGCAAACTGTATTTGTGCTATGACATGTACCATGGCGGCGTCGGAACCGGTTCTTTGGGCACGATTCGGTACAAGAAGCCCTCCTCTGATCCCGCTCCCCCCGGGCGGAGTCATCTCACGCTCGGGCTTCAGTGGAGAGCTACGCTAATGGTGGGGCCGAGCCGACTCAGAACAGAGCCTCTGCATATGAATTGATGAGATCCATCATCCTTCCCATACGACCAGCCGAATCAGCTTCAACGGCACTAACCAAACGGTTTTTACTATGGATCAATAGCGGACAACAGACAGTCAGTTATGCAGGGAACCTCAAGCGAGGAACAGTCAGCTCGTCACTCGTCTTTCCTTCGTGCAACTCTTCACCGCATCGTTTCGTCGCACCAGATTAATTATTGAGCCACTACCAAGCACAGCGTATCAGCCAGTGAATTTCCTTATCGAGACCACATGAGTATCCCCTGTTCTTTCAGCTGTCAAAGTCAAATAATTCATCAGCCCTGCCATTATCTGACAGAGCATGGCAATGGAAGAGCACCCTGCGGATACCGGCCGGTGCCTCTCCACACTAGGGCTACCAAAGAACCGGAATTTCGGAAGCTCTCCTGCGCACCATCATGGCGACATGGTCTGACTCGACCACGTATATGTCGTTAAAGACGGCGGTGAAGCTATCTTCATCAGCCACGAGAACACAATGTCTCATTGCTTTTGCCAACTGAGCTAACCTGGGCTCTGGGAATCACGAGACAATACACTGAGTGGCACAGACTCGGGAACACAAATACCGAGATACATCTTGAACCTCTCGAGGCTTCATCCAGCGAGCATACATGTACGCGCCAAAACATTATAGGCATCATCAGACAGACCGGGGGGTGTTATCATCGGTGCTATGCCAGAGCAAGCTTGTCCATAACATTTCATAGGACTCCCAGAGCGTAGCAGATTCCGTACATAAGGTATGGCTAATAAGTATCCACGAAAACTGAAAGTCGTATACATACTACTAGTTCGGTAAGCCTGCAATCGCCAATACAACAGACCTCGAAGAGAATACTTGAAGGACTATCCTCGTCGCAAGGCAACCTTGATTCCTTTTCTAGCCCAAGCCGCGCTAATCGACCATGCCGCTTATTCAACGGTCCTCATCAATGAATCAAAGTGAGCCTCCTTCTGTCCGATACTGGCTGATGACCGAACCCTACAGCGCCGGGAGGTAAGTCTTTCGTATAGATCTTGCCTAGTATGATGAGCTACACTTTATACAGTGAACCAGTTCAGCCAAGGATAACAGAGTATATGTTAGCTAAGGTATTTGTCAACCAGACTGGGTACAAGATGAGGATTGTTTTGACACATCATTCTAAGTGGTACAACCTCGGGGCTGACATCAAAGCATAAGCAGTATTGCTGATGATATTATAATTTGCTTTCCCAAAATGCCCCAATGTCGTATTGAATATGAAAAGGTCTTGGTGGTAACTAAGCCATTGCAGAGTGATCTGAGTGGCTGAAGCAAGGCACACAAAGCGCATCACAAATGTTGTGTTTGACTTGAGTAACTGTAACTCAAACCCCAAAACAAAAGAGGGCTTTTTGTGACTATGTTCCAAACCTTTGCCATTCGTTGACGTTTGTGGCTTGATCAGCTTTCCAGTTTTTGTACTCAATTTCGTTGTGGACCATCGTATTGTATTCGCACCATTAGGGTTCCTCAACACATTTCGAGACCAGATTCTAACGGATAAACTCCAATTGTGATTCTCCTGCTATGGCTAGGTACGCAACAACGAACAACTCGTATCAAAAGTATTCTCAGTTGTAAGGGGAACTCACTGCAAGTTGTAACTGAGAAGCCTGTACAAGACCGGTCTCCAGAGCGGACATAATTCATAATGGTAATATAGACTTTTAGGATCATGATATCTGATTAAACGACTTTTGATTCCTTTTATTCTTCATAGCCTTTTCACAGGCTCTCGTACCTCTAGGAGGAAGTGCCATATCTCTGCCGCACATACAGCTAAACTCGAGAAATTCTCAAGCTCTTGCACGAGCATCACCAACTCCGAGACGCCTTTGCCATGCCATGCATCCTATCAAGTCGGCCTGCATAACCCCAGGTATTCTCCTGACCCTGGGTCGTTTGGAGGATTCAGCCACAGCGCTCTATGCGCTTGTTTGGGCTTGAATCGAAGACCCCATGAAATGTGAGAAAAACGACTAGTGAGTTCTCTCTATAGCACCTCAGTTATAGGTGCGGGACAGGTTTCGGAGATACCAGTCCACAAGCTTTCGTCCCACCTTAGCCTCAGAGATGTGGATGAGGTCCTGTAGGGTTGTTAGTTTACGTTGAGATGCTGGATTGGGCCAGAAACTTACGCCTTGGAGAGCATAGTCAAGGTCGCTGACGTTGACGAGCTCACCCTCAAGCAGACCCTGGTCCTGCCATCGCAATTGCTTAGTTCGCTGCTTGGTAACCAGGAGCCATGATCGAAGCTCCTCGGGCTTCACCTCAAGGAAACCAGCGAGCTTGTTAAGGTCCATGGTGGTGTAGAGGCGGAGGTAAGACTTGATGGTGGGGCTCCACATGTTGGTCTTGACCTCATCCATGAAGACGGCGAGGTGGTGCTCGACGGGGTCAATGTTGGCCTCAGGGTTCTCAAAGTCCGGAGGAACGGGGGAGATGAACTTGGGGCACGCAGCGCGGAAGAGCTCCTCAAAGATGGGGAGGGACTCGGGGCCACCGCGCTGGAGCTTGAGGAGCTGGTCGCCATACTTCTCACGGAGGGCGCTGTGGATGGTGTCGTCCAGACGAGTGGGCTGGAAAGCGACGCAGATGGCAATAAGAGCGTACATCTGCTCGTTCTTCTTAGTGATAGAGTCGTACTGGGCGCTCTTCTGGAAGTTCTTGGTCCTCGAGACGTAGATGAGGATGTGGCTGAACATGCGGATGGCATCGGCGTAGCGGTGCTGCATCATGTAGGAGAAACCCACGTAGTAGTAGGTGGTGAAGTGAGCAGCCATGACGCGGGCGAACATGGCCTTCTTGTTGAGCTCGATGTCATCGAGGGTCTTGAGAGCCAGGCTGAAATCTCCGAGGAGACAGTGGACTCGGAGAAGACCAATAATGGAGAAGTAACCCAACATCTTGTAGAGGTTCTTTGAGCCATACTCACCAGCAACGGCCAAAGGATCCTCGTTACGCTTCATGGCTGCGAGCTGCTCGGTGATCTGGGATCGCTGGATAAGGGAGTACAGGACGTTGAGAACACTGTAGCAGCCCCAGGTGTTGGGGTTCTCACGGAGAGCCTGGCGCTCCTCCTCGTTGGTTGTTTGCCGGGCAATTCGCATACGGTACGAGGAGAAAGAGTTGAACTGGTAAATGAACTCATCGATAACATCCCAAGCCCAGTAGTACTGCAGAAATTTTATTAGCCCTGTCCAACTCAACATCTAACTTGGTGAGACCAACAGAAGGGGGCTCGAGATCGACGGGGCCCTCGGAGTTCAAGATAAAGTGAAACAAGCTGCAGTAAGCATCGTAGCTCTGGAACTTGGCCTCTAGGGGCGCCTGGAAATCAAGGGGCTGAGCGGCCTGCACAAGTCGGGCCTGGATATCGTCGGTCTGCGCAGTGAGGTTCAAAGAAGTGGTGCGGCTGAGATCATCACCCTCCTCATACTGAACATGCTCCTTGTACTCGGCCACCAGAGCCTCCTCCTCGACATCGCTGTCGTCATCGATGGCACGGGCCGGAGCCACGCCGTTTTGGTAAGTAGCCATCGTGTCTTGTAGAGTCGAGTCGCGCGTCGGTCTCGCTCGTCTCGTCTCGTCGTCGCGGTGAGGGGGGAAATTTTAGTAGCGATGCGATTTTTTGTGTTAGGGCTTCAATGTTTGCGCGGGGTCACTGCTTAGTCATTCGGGTTTAGTGGGGTGCTTCAGCTTGTGAGCTTGAGAATTCGAGCCTTTCAAGGTGTAGCAGCTTTTGCTGGACAAAAAGATTTACCTTGGTTTTTTTGGTGTCTCAGGCTCTTTGCGTATGTATGAGTCATTCTTAGTCGATTTGCAGATATACTGAGCCAAAAGTGCCTGATGAAGTCTAAAATTTGCTGACCATCGTGTGCAGTTAAGGATTAGATTAGTCACACTGCCTATATGAGTAACGGCTAGGCAAAGTATCACCCAAACAACTACATGCAAAGATCGATATAAGTTTGGGATTGGACTATTGAAATTGGAGGTTTTAGAGCTACTGTTTCGCTGGTACAGCAGATTCCTTCTCCCCATATTTAGAAATTTTACTTGACACTCTAGACATCTTCTATTTTGAACCCCACTATCACTTCAACCTACCCTACTCAAATCACTGTCGTCATAATGCCTGTCGTCACTCCAGATAAGCTGGCGAGTCTGCAAAGACAGTCCAGTGACATTCGAAATGTCAGTAGAGTCTCATGGACAAGAGATTAAATAGTCTAACGTCTTACAGATTTGCATTTTGGCCCACGTTGACCATGGCAAAACTTCACTTACCGATGCTCTCCTTGCCACAAATGGCATCATCTCACCAAAGCTGGCGGGCAAGATCCGATATCTTGACTCTAGACCTGATGAACAGATCCGAGGAATTACAATGGAATCTTCAGCTATCTCACTCTACTTCGCTATGCGTCGGAAAGCAGCCCCCGATGCTGAGCCCGAGGATAAGGAGTACCTTGTCAACCTGATCGATTCACCTGGTCATATCGATTTCAGCTCAGAAGTCTCAACAGCCTCAAGATTGTGTGATGGAGCGGTTGTGCTTGTTGATGCTGTCGAGGGAGTCTGCAGTCAGACAGTCACTGTTCTTCGTCAAACATGGACTGAGAAGCTAAAGCCTTTGCTCGTCATCAACAAGATCGATCGACTCGTGACAGAACTCAAAATGACACCAGGAGAAGCATACATCCACCTGAACAAGCTATTAGAACAGGTCAATGCTGTGCTAGGAAGTTTCTTTCAGGGCGAGCGTATGGAGGAGGACCTCAACTGGAGGGAACGAATGGAAGAGCGAGTCAATGCAGCCACAGCAGCCAAGGAATCAGCAATTGCCGATCAAGTCAGCGATACAGGCGAGGTACAATTCGAGGAGAGAGACGACGAAGATATCTACTTTGCTCCCGAGAAGAACAATGTTATTTTCAGCAGCGCTATTGATGGATGGGCCTTCACTTGCCGACAATTCGCTGCCATGTACGAGAAGAAGCTGGGCATTAAGCGTGGAATTATGGAAAAGGTTCTATGGGGCAACTTCTACTTGGATCCCAAGACGAAGAAGATCTTGGGCCCTAAGCATCTTAAGGGAAGGAATCTGAAGCCCTTATTTGTGCAATTGGTACTGGAGCCAGTATGGACTGTCTACCAGGCTACAGTGGGAGGTGACAACGGGCAGGGTGATCGAGATCTGCTGGAAAAGGTCACCAAGTCCCTTGGAATCAAGATCACCCCTCACATGCTCAAGTCGCGAGATCAGAAGCTTCTCATGACGACAATTTTCGCAAACTGGCTTCCCTTGTCAACAGCATTACTGGTGTCCGTCATTGAATCTCTGCCTTCGCCCCCGGCCGCTCAGGCTGCACGACTTCCCGAGCTGATTGAAGAATCCCCAGGATCTGAGCATATTGACCAGACTATCAAGGACGCCATGATCTCTTTCAAACATGAAAAATCTGATCCTGTGGTTGCTTATGTCAGTAAAATGGTTTCTATTCCTGAGAGCGAACTTCCCGAGAACAAGCGACGTGCTGGAACCCAGATGAGTGGCGAAGAGGCTCGAGAGCTTGCACGCAAGAAGCGAGCTGAAGCCGCTCGAGCTCAAGCTGCGGCTGGTGAGAACGGCATCGACAGCATTGCGGACTCGATGGATGCCATCAACCTTGATGATTACGCCCCTGAGCTGGAAGAGAAGAAGGTTGATCCTGAGCACCTCATCGGCTTCGCTCGTATTTACTCGGGAACTCTTTCAGTCGGCGATAAGCTCTACGTTATTCCTCCAAAATGGTCACCTGCTGAGCCAAACGCTGAGCCTGAGCCTCAAGAAGTCACTGTTACTGCGCTCTACATGCTCATGGGACGAAACCTCGAGGCTCTCGATTCAGTTCCTGCCGGCTGTGTCTTTGGCATTGGTGGTCTGGAGGGCAAGATTCTCAAATCCGGTACCTTGTGCAGTCGCCGTGACGGCGCCGTCAACCTCGCGGGTGTCACCATGCTGGGCAAGCCTATCGTTCGTGTTGCACTGGAACCTGTGAACCCCGCCGATCTTGACAAGATGATCCATGGCCTCAAGCTTCTGGTTCAGAGCGATCCTTGTGCTGAGTATGAGCTCCTGGGCAGTGGTGAACATGTTTTGTTGACTGCAGGTGAGCTGCATCTTGAGCGATGCTTGACTGATCTAAAGGAGCGATTTGCCTTGTGCGATATTCAACCGGGTGCTCCTATTGTTCCCTACCGAGAGACAATTGTCCGAGCTGAAGAGATGCGACCTCCCGCGAACAAGGACCTCGGTCGTGGTGCGGTTGTGGCTACAACAAGCTCAAAGCAAGTGACTCTTTCGCTCCGTGTGCAGCCAATCCCCGAAAACGTAACAGACGTTTTGGTCAAGAATGGCGACGCTGTTAAGCAAGTTTACGACCGTGGGGCCAAGAAGGATGATGAGGGCGAGGAAATCGTGGCTGAAGCTGATGTTGCAGCTGGAAGCGCCCTGTCCGTGGAAGACTTCAAGAAGCAACTTAAGGAGAAGCTTGAAAGTGGAAAGGGCAGAGATGTCTGGAAGGACTCTATTGATAAGATTGTGGCCTTCGGACCTCGACGTACTGGACCAAACCTACTTATCGATGCTACTGCAGATGGTATCTTCTCTAAGGCTTTTGCTGCTGAAAAGACCGTCGAGACTGCACCTCGTGCTGATGAGTCTCTTCACCCCAGTCATCTTACCGACAAGATCTCATACGCCTTCCAACTTGCTACAGCTCAGGGTCCCCTGTGCAACGAGCCACTTCAGGGCGTTGCAGTCTTTATTGAGGATGTTACCCTGAACCTCGCCGAGGACGACTCCTCTGCACGCGACAAACTTGGTCGTCTCACTGGTGAAATCATCAGAACCTTCCAATCTTCTCTTCGTGCAGGTTTCATGGACTGGTCTCCTCGTCTCATGCTTGCCATGTACAGTGTCGAGATTCAAGCATCTACAGAAGTCCTCGGCCGTGTATACGATGTTCTTACCCGTCGTCGCGGTCGTGTCAACGCCGAACTCATGAAAGAAGGCACACCATTCTTCACAATTCAAGCACTGGTTCCCGTAGCCGAGAGTTTCGGATTTGCCGACGAGATGCGTAAGCGTACCAGTGGCGCGGCCCAGCCACAGCTGATCTTTGCTGGCTTTGAGATTCTAGATGAAGATCCTTTCTGGGTACCTTTCACAGAAGACGATCTCGAGGATCTTGGTGAATTGGCTGACAAGGAGAACGTGGCGAAGCGATATATGGATGGAGTGAGGAGAAAGAAGGGATTGCTTGTCGAAGGAAGAAATGTTGCTACAGACGCAGAGAAGCAAAAGACACTGAAGAGGTAGATGTGTTTGAGAAGCAATAAAATTATGCATGTTATGAGATAGGCTGTCGTGACAGGGTGGTTGTAGTGGGCATGCGTTCATCGGCCGCAGTGTAACATGGATTCTTCCGCATTGCATAGAGATCAGATGAATCTGTTACAGGCACAACTACATGGCTTTTCTTGACAGATGCAAATTTCGAAATAGGTTTATGGGGGAGTTACGGATAGTATGGCTCCCAGCGCCTGAGCTATAACAGCCTTTTTTTCTCTAACAAATCAGCTGAGTGAACCGGAGAAAGTCTCATTGGTAAAGCCCTAGAGCTGCAGTCCTTTTACCCATGTCCTGGCTTCGATAGTTCTTGTGGGCTAAGCTGTGATATTTTCATAGTATTCCGTGGCTTTCGTCTCTGGGGCATAATGCTGAACTCGTCTCTCGTTCTCCTCCTCCTCCTCCTCTTCTTACCTCTTCCTTTCTTACAAGTATAGAAGTAGTCGATCGAGATCTTCTATTCAACTCCTCTCTATATTCTCATCAAGGACCATGATGACTTGCATTCATATCGTCATCAACTTCACCAAAATCGTCAAAAGCACATCAGGCAGCCGACAATCTGCAAGTTCCAAGGTTTTCTCATGCAGGTCCCTGTAGGACTTCATCCACATAGTCATAGAACCCAACCTTCTTTCGGACTCCGTACCTTACTTAACCAACTATGATCTCTCTCCTGCTTTATGTTTAAGACAGACCAGCCCAATCCTATGTTGTGCGTACACGTTGTACACGTTTTGTTGTGTCTCACCACGAGATCGGGTCTCTTCCCCTCACATCAACTGGACGGTGGCTGAGCTGAGCGTCCCTCATCCGATATGAGGTCTTTATGCAAGTACCATTTGCCAATGCGAGCTGAAACTTGGCGAGAGCCGCGGCTGAGTGTCTCTTCTCCACTACCCTCAGATCAAACGGTGACATGTCAACTGCGAAAAGAGAGACTATCACATTCTGACCCCTGACGGTCTTAACCCTTGCTCACACACACTCGGCACTTTCTCCACGATTTCGGCAGCTAATGAGAACCCGGGCGTCCCCGGTGGATTAACGTTGCTTTTTTGTCTCTGCCACGAAACACGACGGCCCGTTCGACTTTCCCTCGTTTGGTTTGAGTCCATCTGCAGAGACCGAGTTTTTCTTTTTTGCAAAAAATGATCTAGTTGGACTTGATTTTTCCGTTGAGGGATGAAGAGGCTGGACTCAGAAACATGGAGCAGTTTACGTGGAGTATTGGAGATGGACCCTAAAAGAAGTAAAAATTGAGGACTAGATAGATTGTCTAGACGCACAAATTCGCCGCTGGCTTCAGATCAGATATTTCTGATAATCTTATATCACGGGTTTCCTTCTCGAGGGGCTGGTTCTCGTTGCTCTGCTACAGATGCAAACTGCAGTTTAACTCATCATGGATCCCCAGACATCTATTGAAGAAAGTGCTGCAGCAATGACGGAGGTCAATCTCAAGGCCTTCAACATAGAGGCCTTCACGTTACTTGGCATTGCGTTGCTGGTCACCGTGTTGAGGTCGTGTGTGCGGATCAGGACTGTGGGATGCAGGAACCTCTGGGCGGATGACTATCTCGTCATTTTGGCCGCTGTAAGTGATTAGTATCCGGTGTGGTGTGTATGCTTTATACTAACATCGTTAGGGCATCTACGCTATAGAAACAGGACTGGCATACTCGGTCGGGAACATTGCTCAAGGGCTGGCGAATAACTCGATGACGGACAAACAACGAGCCTCTTTACAACCAGAAGATCATGAATATCTGCTTCGGTAGGCCAATAACTCCATCTATCTGGCTAATTGTGCTAATACCTACAGTATCAATGGCTCGAAAATCCAAATCGCTCTATGGGCAACTTACTCATCCCTCCTCTGGATTCTCAAAGCAGCCATGTGCACTTTCTACTATCGACTTACAAAAGACCTTCAAGGCCACCGGTTTCGGGTCATCATCGGCTTTGGCTTCATCATTTCTTCTTTTGTTGTTGTGCAGATGAATCTTCTTCTCAGTTGTCGCCCTTTCGATCACTGGTGGCAGATCTTCCCTGATCCCGGAGCCTTCTGCCATGCTGCCATTTCGCCTGCCTTGATATGGACTTGTCTCGCTTTCAACTTGGCGACTGACTTCTACCTCATCATGATTCCTATGCCCATGCTTTGGAAGGCTGCTATGCCTTGGCCTCAAAAGGCCGGACTCATTGCTCTGTTCAGCTGTGGGTTGTTTGTCACCATGGCCGCTATCCTTCGAGTTGTGCTGCTTGTATCTGTAAGTATACCTCAACCCATAAGTCACTCTACATGCATCTAACATCGACAAGGATCCAATCAATGGCCCTCAACTCGCAGCTTCTTGGGCGGTTCGCGAGACCTTTGTCGCCATCATGACAACAAACATCCCCATGCTATTCCCAACATTCAAGAAATGGGCTGTCCCCATTGTCGAGAGAGCTGGTTCCTCTCTGAGTGTCTACCGAACTCCACCAAACACTATCGTGGATCCCAGATTCTCCGGAGCTCTGTCTCTCGGCAGTTTGAAGCGAAAGAGCCAAGGGTCATCTCGCATTACATGCATTAGTCCCATGTCACCCACTGCCAGTGAGACTGAAGCACACATGAACTCACTTGGTCTCATTCATACCATTCCTGACTCAAGCATCAAGAAGCCGAAAGCTTCCAAGACAACACACAAGATCGCGGCCATACGTCTCCCGCGCATCGACACTTCAGCCCCTGCTGATCCAGACCACGGATATGGTCGACTGAGCACGAGAAGTGACAGTTCAATTGTTTCCTGGTCAGAAACCTTGGTGAACTCACCTCAGTCTGAGGGAACAGAGTCTTTACTCTC
Source organism: Fusarium xylarioides (assembly GCA_013183765.1). Lineage (NCBI taxonomy): Eukaryota > Fungi > Ascomycota > Sordariomycetes > Hypocreales > Nectriaceae > Fusarium > Fusarium xylarioides. The sequence goes on along the minus strand of SRZU01000134.1, from coordinate 39,743 downwards.
CACCCGTGTTCACCACGACGGATACAGCAAGCACGTTTAACGCCTTTGTTACGAACATTCATAATGCCTTTGTCTCATGATACGAAATTACGACAAAGATGATCACATTTTCCATCAACCTACATGATTCATGATTCTACGTTAATTACTGAAAATAGAAAAAAGCTCATAGATTTGTTTCTGGGTTGGTTATGATGTTTTATTGCTTCAACATGAGGAGCTTTGGAGGCTCTCCGTGTGTTAGCATGCAGACAACCACGCTTCCGAGTTCCGTTCACTTCAATCATCAGAAACACTTAGATACTGTACTTATTAGTTAAATATTACTTTGCCTGTTACTTACGAAACACCATAGTGAATTATTACCCTCGGTGTTACTCTATCGGAACAACTACCAAACCTGCGATATACCATTAAGATTCAATGCTTCAAATCTTTAACACAAGAAACCTTTGTTGTTTGTTGGAGCTTATGTTCTTTACTTTGGGCAATGTTCTCTTTATTTGGGAGCCTGAGTTCAATAGAAGAATGGCCAGTATAGCGTGATCTTTGTTTGAACTGAATGGGCTCTTGCAAGGACAGTGAACAACGTAGCAAAGGATCAAGGAATCACCAAGCTTTTCTTCATAGTTTTGAATATAAGAGGCTCAACAGGCTCCATATGGCGATTAAACACAAAGTTCATGCAAAATCAACAGTCTTATACACAAATTATCATCATGGCTATCTCACCAACTCGTACTAGATCGAAGACCAAGGAAACTCGAACAGTTTCTGAAGCTTCACTGATGACCCCCGCCAGATCAACAACACCAGAATCACCCATTGCAGCACCTATAAAAGCTAAGCCTGAATCTAGCCAGGCATTCCTCCCAACACCACCCACCAAGCGCAAAAATACATACCGCGGTACCCCGATCCCGCTCAAGCTGCAGAAAACAACATCAACTTCCAAGGCCGTGACTCGCCCTGAAACTCCCAGCTGGCTGGCAGACCTTGAGGAGGAGGATTTTGAACCTCCTCAGTCTCCGACGCCTGCCGGTTCAAGGGCTGTTGAGGAGGAGGAGACCAGTGAGGATGAGGAAGAGAAGGTTTCTAAGCTTGGACTTAAGTCGTTCCAATGCGGAAGTTTTACAAAAAGCTGGGAAGAGATCGGACAGCAACGAAACTTTGAGTTCTTCCAGGCCTATCCTCACGATGAATTCTCAACTCTCTGTGTGGAGCATTTCATGCAACTTGCAGAGGGCTGGTACTCTCGCCGGAAATCTATGGTCAACCGGCAGGTTCAGAATATTATCAAGGCTGGCTTGACTCATAAGCCTGACTTTTCGAAACTGGCGCTCCCTGTGTGTGATGAGACCTGGACCGTCAGGAGTCTTCAAGACTTTAAGGCCGAGTTACGCCAGCAGATCGACGATGCAAGTGATCGGGTGACGGACAACCATATACAAATCCTTGAGGCTACTGGAAAACGACCTATCTGTGAGCTTGGAGACCAGGAATACCCTCTCAAGTGCTCATTGTGTACCAACTATGAGTTGCCATGTAAGGGTAAGTACATCGAAGTTGACAAGGCACACCGTCGTACGGATGTTTCACCCTACCCCCTGAACCAATATTATGCCACCTTAAAGAAGGCTTCCAGACCTGTTCCCGACTGTTGCCACGAAAAGGCTCTCACAATTCTCATGGGCGACAAAGGCAAAGATTACATGGAGTGCGAGGAATGCTGTTACAGCCAGGCACTCCCTCAGCAACCCTCTCATAGGCCAAAGACGTATGCCATAAAAGTAGCTGGGATTCGTATCCCAGTCAAAGTTCGTCCCGAACGGCTTTGTCTAAACAGCAAGCTCGGGCATGCTGACGTTGGAGGCATTCATGTTGTTGTTGACCACTGTGATACTGGGCGGCAGATGATCAAGTTTCGGTAAGTTCTTATTCCAATCCCTTCGTAATGATATACATAGCTAACCTCGTTTATAGGTCGACTCAATTCTCGAAGGCTCATGAGATGCATGCATTGGACTTCCACCAAGAGTACGAGATCAACATGCTTGACTTTGCACTGCCCGAAGAGTCCCGCGAGGTAGAAGCTGGGTTCAACGAGCTATACTGGCAAGAGGGTGCTTTTGACGCAATTACCCATTGTTCTAATCTATTTGATAACTGTTCATGTCACTAAGGGGGGGTTATAGAGTAGTCATGGGGAAATAGCGTTTGAATTATAGACTATTGCTTGAACATGCGAATGAAAAGGACAATGTTACTTTGGCGAATTCCACTTACACCAGGCTTTGCTATACATAACAAGTTGGATAGAAGTTGAAGAAGCCGGGTAGTGAACAGACAGATGAAAACGCAATGCTTGTAAACGATGACTCTACACATAGTAAAAAGGCTAAATGCCTCTATTCACATGACCACTGTAGGGTAGCTCTCCAGGCAACCGTCTGAGGCTGAAAGGGAAAGCCCCCACGTGCCCAACGTTACGTACCCACCTTGAAAATCCTGACCAGTCAAGGTATTTCTTTCAACCTTGGAAAATCCAGGGCAATTACAGTGGGACTACGGAGTAGCGGCCTCCTCCAGGGGACCTCCTGCAGCGCAAGATGGCCCCGACTCCAGCTCCCTCCCAGCTGATGTAAGGCTCCGGGGCATCCACTCATTTAACTGAAGGCAGCCATTCAGCCATTTCGTGGTGGATTGCCCAAAGTCGCCTCGAAACTTGAACTCTGCATAGTTATCTTTAAAGTGCCACGATGCGATACTGAATAGTCACGTTACAACAGAGCCTACCCAATACTTTGTCTAATACCGCTTATCTTTTGGAACTTCTCCCCCGTACTTCACTTCTCACGTTCCTTTTCTCGTACTCTTCTCTCTTGTTTTTACCATCTTCTTTAATCTAGTCCCACCCGTTGCGCGACATTGCCGACTCCGGGAGCGACACGCACACGCCACCGCGAACCCCTCCATCCCTGACCTGTGACCCAACTCAAGTCAGACCCCGTCGTCGCTCTACTTTGAAGGACATTTTTGGATTACTAGGACCGGCCTACTATCCAGTCATACAGGATGCGTCTCTTCGGCGGTAAGAACAACAAGATCAAGGTCGACCCTCCCAAGATCAGGATAGAAAAGGTTGTCGTCGACCGACCGGCACCTGCCCAGAAGCCTAAGCCTAAATCCACTTCCGCACTCAGTGGCTCAGCATCGCGCTCCTCCTCTTCTCACCGTCCCTCGCCGAAACCACTGGCACGACAGGCTAGTCACTCGCCGTACCCCTCATCTTCCGACGAGAAGCGACTCGAGCGTAAGCGCAAGGCACCGTCCGTTACCCGTCGATCACCAGCAAGCGACCGTATCGAATTCGACAAAGACAGTGATGGCGAAGACGATGGATGGATGACCCTCGATACCAAGAGACAGCGCAAAGGCACGGAAGACGGCAGCTTTGTTGACCCCAACCGCAAACTGAGAAGCGTAAGAGCCTTTGAGGATCGGATGGACAGTCGAAGCTTCATCCATGCCGTAGACGTGGCCTCGCTTGAGCACAAGTGTGTGCCTGTCATGGGCGCACAGAAGGAGGATGTGGCTATCCGACTACAATATCCAAGCTTACAACCTCGAGAAAAGTGAGTCTTCCCGGCGACCCCGACCTCCAAAACCAATGCTGACGTGATTACAGGTATGAGCTAGTATGGGGAAAAGACAAGATCGATGCCGTCGAAGCTAGCATCAAGGTGGTTCGCCACGTAGCCGAAACATACCTCACCGAAGAGGAAGCAGAGCCTTTCACAAACCCTAATGGTGGTATCATTCGAAGACTGGAAAAGGCCTCCAACCGGAACATCCAGGATTTGATGGGTTTCAAGGCAGCTCTGCGCGAATACAACGAAAAGCTTCGTGCTCTAGTCGAGGACGGTGTAATTGCCAAGAACCTCGATAAGATGCATGAGCTCCCCCAGCACCTTGTGGCTTTCATTCTCGATCAAATTTATGACCGAACAGTGGCTCTCAAGGTGGAGCTTCTTTCAAAGTATGAGAACGGAACCGACTATGTCTATGGCGAACTACTCCACCCCTTCATTTCTAAAATCTTGGTAGAGCAGACACGAATGACCTCTGGTCAGGTCTTCGTTGATCTCGGCTCGGGTGTTGGTAATGTGGTTTTGCAAGCGGCCCTCGAGATTGGTTGTGAGAGTTGGGGCTGCGAGATGATGGAGAACGCCTCCAACCTTGCTGAGGAGCAAAAGAAGGAATTTGATGCCCGATGCATGCTCTGGGGAGTTCGACCTGGTAAGGTTCACCTGGAACGGGGCGATTTCCGCAAGAATTTGCCCATCCATGAGGCCCTCAAGCGTGCAGATGTTGTGCTTGTAAACAACAAGGCCTTCACCTCGCAGCTAAACGATGACTTGGTCCGTATGTTCCTGGATCTTAAATCGGGCTGCAAGATTGTATCGCTCAAATCCTTTGTCGCGGAAAAAAGCAACAACCACAACATCAACGACGTTGGCAGCACCATCCTGGAGGTGGAAGAGTGCACATACCCAGAGGGTTATGTGAGTTGGACTAATGCAGGAGGATCGTACTTCATTTCGACGCGTAAGTAGACTATAGAGCTTCATAAGCACTCAGTGGCAGAGATTATGGTGTTGGAGAAATAGGGATAGGGCAGACGGTTACATCAGCGTGGGGTATAAGGGTATGTTCGGACTTACAGGATATTCCATATAGTATTTGTTTTTTTCTCGTGACATCGTGGCTCGTTTCTGTGTTTGACCTGCTCCGGTTTGCCTCGTGGATCATTAACTATCGTCCCTTTTCGAAGATGGGTTCGTTGGCGAGGTTCATGGCATCTGCTTCTTGTGCCATCCTCTTCATCCATCTGTCCACCAGTTCTTTGTTCTCCTTCTTCACCTTATCTCTTTCCTTCTCTGCCATGGACATTTGTAGATCCATCGCAATCATCTCATCTTGTACTTGCTGGTATTGCTGTGAGCAACAATGACGATGAAACGCAGCATTTGGGCCACACGTACCTCAAGAAGCTTGTGCTTTTCCCTCAACTCGTGTTCTAGATCCTTTCGTTTGGTGGTAAGACTATTTCTATCGGCCGTGAGGTCGCGGATTGATTTCGTATTTGCCTTGTGCTTTGCCCGTAGCTGCATCAACTCTTCCTCGCTCGTGCGTAATCGTTTTTCGGTGACACCCTTGGATCGAAGGGCTTCGGCGAGATCCTGTTTTAGTTGCGCAACACCAGGATCGCTTGTTGAGGGTTCAGTGGGTTGTGCAGTTGGTGTCCCGCTATTTGCGACCAGCGCTTCTAGCCCATTCTTCTCAGCCTCAAGAGCAGATATGCGATCTGCCATCTGCGAGCCTTGAAACCATTGTCAGTTTGATGAACCTTTCAAATCCTCGCGTGATACTGTCGCATCCTGGAGGAGGGGTTATGTGGGGGTGCTTTTACGAACAAGCCTGAACAAGCTCCATGTTGACGGGATTACTGAGCTCTGCATCCTTGATGGATGAGAGATACTGGTCACGCCAGTTTGGCATTGTGAGTGAATATAATGTGAGTGATGGTCGACAGATGATAAGGGTTTGATGTGGATGAAACAAGGTTGAGTAAAAGTGACGGGAGAATGAGTTGGGTCGACAGAGTGACTTGCATTCACTTGCACCTCTCATAGGTTCTTTCCCGCCATGTGAGATGATGCAACCGCTGAAAGGAAACTAAAATTAGCGGGACAAGGTGCTACCCGACCGCTAATTCCAGCCGGAGAATAGCCGTGCGCCTGGCAACCTCCACTTACCTTACCTGAGCTACGTACGGTAAGATGCAGCACCCAAGCTCCCTGCTCTCATTCATACTGTACGAGTGCCTAGCTGACGAATAACATTCAGCTACAGGCGCGTCTCGTCCTCAACAAATTCAAAAAGATTGGGTTACAATATGAGATAACGCGAGATGGATACACTTCACGCCAGAGCTGACTGGGAGAGTGTCGGAGACAGATGGTTCCGCAAGACACAGCAGTATACAGCTGTATTTGACCAAGATCTCGACTTGGATAATTATATCGTTGCTGGAGCTCCATATGCAGGAGCACTAGGTGAGTTCTAAGGCACAAGAATCCAAGATCATTAAATCATAAGTTTCCAATATACTTATGATTGGCTTAGTGTTGATATAACTGTAACTGACCACATCCTTAGCACTATGGCGCGACGACACAAAGCTTCTAGCATATCAACCAGGAAGATCAGCAAAACCAGCAATTGACATCTATAGTCTTGCTGGAAAGAAACTCCGCAGTATTCCCTGGGATAATGGTACAATTAAAGGACTTGGATGGTCTGAAGATGAGACACTACTCGTTGTTACCACTGACGGTACGGTCCGCTGTTATGATCTGCAAGGAGATTTTACACAATTCTCCCTTGGCCACGGTGCCGATAACTACAGCGTCGAGTCATGTCGGTAGGTTCCTCTTAGTGATATGGTCTACTTCCACGACTGACAAGTGGCAGTTTCTACGACCATGGCATGGTAGCACTACTTGGAAACAACTCACTCGTTACAGTCTCATCATATACTGAACCCCGTCCTAAAGCTCTTGCTAAGATACCGGAAAGCGAGATCCATGCTTGGTCAATCATTTCACCAAACCACACATTATCGAGGTCTGTCGAGGTACTATTAAGCGTCGATAAGACTGTATACGTCGTCGATGCTACTGATTGCGAAGACCGCTTCCTCGATATTGGGCCTTTCAGCCATATTAGTGTATCTCCGGATGGTCGCTACGTCAATCTTTATGCTGTGAATGGGAAAGCTCATGTCATATCAAGTGACTTCCAAGAGCGACTATTCGAACATGATTCTGACTCTCAAACACCTCCTCTATATGTTGAATGGTGTGGATCCGATGCCCTCATTGCCTGGGAGGATGAGGTGCATATTATCGGACCTGGCGACTCTTCATCTTCATATATATACGATAGCACACGCGTGCATGTCATTTCTGGTATGTGGCTTATTGAACTTCAATGCTAGACTACTAATATTCTTATAGAACACGATGGTGCCCGTCTAATTACAAATGACTTTTGCGAGTTCCTTGAAAGAGTGCCTAGGGACACCCTCGAAGTCTTTGGCCAGTCTTCAGATTCATCGCCTGCTTCAATTCTTCTCGACGCTGTAGGCCAACTGGAGCTTGAGTCTCCAAAAGCAGATGATTACATCCAACTCATACGACCTAATCTTACTGGGGCTGTGGACACTTGTGTCAATGCAGCTGGGCGCGAATTCGATACCCACTGGCAGAAGCGCTTACTCAAAGCAGCTTCATTTGGCAAATCTGTACTCGATATATATAACAGTGACGACTTTGTTGACATGTGCGAGACCCTACGCGTGCTCAACGCGGTGCGATATTATGAAGTTGGCATGCCACTGTCTTTTGAACAGTACCACCGGTTGACGCCAGAGAGCCTCATTCGACGATTGCTTAACCGACACGAGTATCTTCTTGCCTTGAAGATCGCCGGCTATCTGAAGTTACCAACAGATCGAATCTATGTACACTGGGCGTCTAGCAAGGTCCGTGTAGGTGGCGAGGATGACGATACCATCTGCCGGTTGATCGTGGAGAGACTGTCTGGCAAGCCTGGAATTTCCTTTGAGGAGATTGCTCGTGCAGCATATCAAGAAGGAAGGGGCCGACTTGCTACTGAACTTCTCAATCATGAGCCTCGTGGTGGTAGACAGGTTCCTCTTCTCTTAAGTATGGAGGAGGACGAGCTTGCCCTCGACAAAGCTGTTGAGAGTGGTGACACAGACTTGATACTATCAGTTTTGTTGCAGCTCAAGAAGAAGTTGCCCCTCGCCGCTTTCTTCAGGGTCATCAATGCACGACCGACAGCAACAGCACTGGTGGAAGCTTTGGCCATGGAAGAGGGTGACAACACGCTGCTAAAGGACCTGTATTATCAAGATGACCGACGAGAAGATGGTGCCAACGTTTTTATCCGCGAATCGTTGAAACAACCTGATGCTCGGACAGCGTCTGACAAATTGGCACTGGCAGCCAAGCTATTAGCTGACTCAAAGGAGTCGACGTTCGAGGTTCATGCGTTGAAGGAGGCTACGACACTTCTGCGTATGCAGGAAGCTTTCGACCGGGATTTGACAGACACCTTTACTGGCCTGAGCGTCAATGAAACCATGTTTAAGCTTATTCGACTGGGCTACCACGGACGGGCTAAGAAGATCCAGAGCGAGTTCAAAGTCCCCGAGAAAGTGGCGTGGTGGATTCGGTATGTGGACCTTTTCTCCAACAGGCCCTGGCTTCGGGACGACAACGTTGGACAACGGCTAACTTTTGTTCCTGCAGATTACGAGCACTAGTTGCGAAGCGAGACTGGAACGAGATCGAGGAGATATCCAAGACAAGGAGAAGCCCCATTGGTTGGGAGGTGAGTTACAGAATGAGAACTATGTGGAGTGAGATCTGAGACTGACAATCGTAGCCCTTCTTCAACCTCACGCTTCAAGCAGGCAACCCACGATTAGCATCTGTATTTGTACCCAAATGCACATCAGTAGAAGCCGGAGAGACGATCACCATGTATGAGAAATGTGGTATGCGGGTGAAGGCCGCGCAGGAAGCCGTGAGACTCAAGGACAGCGAGTCTTGGGAGAGACTCTTGGAGGCTGCAGGAAGGGGGTCACAAGAGGGAAGAGAGATCGAACGTCTGGGCCAATCCGTATTCAAGAAGTAGGGGCAGCTCTACTGTAATTTCTTAGAGGCACATATAATCCGTTTCACCGTACTTTCATAGCAAGAATATCCACAGACATGATGCAGCCATGATCGATTATGACTCTCGTCAAGTTACACAATGATACGATCGGAACCGCGTTTAACGCCATGCAGCCATGAGCCAAGCCATCTACTACGGTGACTGCATAGTTGATGGGACATAAACTTGATGAATATTTTTTTACGATTGTGTATTGAGCCATGAGAAATACGCCTTAATACAACTCCGCACTTACCGACTGGAATGTGAGAGTCTGCAGTTGTTTCGGAAGATATCACGGTCATTCGCGTGATGTTTCCCAGGGTCTCGTGACGTGCCTAGTTGCAAGTCATGTTTCTGTTGGTGTCTCATGATCCGCGATAACTGTTTGGCACTCTAACATTAGTCGACATTAAGCGGAACTAGCGGACATCTACACGGGATGGAGGGTTTCGCGTGTGAGCCAAGATAACGTTATGCTTGATCGGGATCTACCGAAATCGTTCTATGGTGAGTAAAGTAGATGATGCCTGTTGGTGGTATGACAGCTGAGGACCCTGTATCGTACTGTACGGTACTGTAGGTTGAGAAGAGGGAGGGTAGGATGATGATATCATGGGTTACATTCTGGCTCCGATGTGGGGATGACCTCGGCATGTACAGAACCAAATGCAAGGTAAGGTAGGCAATAGCTGGGGAACTGTTCAGTAACACAAACTCGGAGACTTTTTTATGTCAGTGAATTTTCATTATCATGATACTTGAGAGAAACTTCAATCCACCGGTTCAACGTTACCCCCTTTTTTCGCCTCCCGAGCATCTTTGTTTGCTTGCTTGCATCGTAAGCTTAAGCACTGTTCCTCTTTGGGCTATGGTCTAAGGTCTCGAAGAGTCTGGTGGTGGCGGTATCAGAAACACCAGCACCACAAGTCCGAAGTGTAGCTCAACTCGGGTTTAAGCCTCAACCGAAGGAACTTTGAGAAACGGTTGAGGAGGGACTCTTATTTTTCTAGAAGCATGTGAGGCGCTTTGGTTGAGATGGACTGTTTCTAGACGGGCAATGAGTGGGTATCAGAGATTGGGTAGCGGTTGGGAGACGTTAATTGTCCTGCAGGTGACACAAGAAATGACCCTATTTTAATAAGAGCTTATAATCTTATAACTTACAATATAAACCTACTTAATAAGAAATAAAATATTAAAAAAATACTATTAAAATCTTTAAGATTTATAGCTTAATAAAGTATTTTATTTATTTATTTAATTATATTATATAGTTTATAAAACTAAAATTAAATTTTATAAATAAAAAGTCTTTATTTTATATTCTATTTTATACTCTTTAATAAGAGACTTTAAACTAAAAAAGTATATAATATATAAATTTAAGTATATAGTTATATAATAAGAAATATATCTTTTTAATAACTATTTTTATAGAATTTATATAGCTTTTTAAAATAATAGCGATTTTGGTGAGGCTTTGGTGAGTGGGGTCATTTCTTCTGTCACCCACTAAATTGTGGAAAATGGCCTTCTTTAAGCTGGGGATATCTTGAATGAAAGATGGAGAATGTATGTCATGATGGATCTAGACTGTGGAGCTGCTTAGGGACATGGAGGCATGAAATTCAGGGCAGTCGATAGTGCATCGTTTTAAGGGTCTCTTATTATTACCAGCGACTTTTCTTACCGATATTTGATGACGAAGAGCATGTCGTGTAACTGAAGGATTACCACTGATAGTGTCAGCAAAGACTGAGGTCGTAAAGTATTTGGCCACCTCCAAAAAAGGATCCGCGCTCCGTTTCCGATACTGAACCCCTGTTCTACGTATGTGCTATGTCTTGCCAAGACGCCTTTTTCCAAGAGCCAGTGAAGCTGAGATGTTCTGGAGCGGCCACCCCGAATCACGTTCTGATTCTGACTGGCAGCCAGATTTGATCACTTGGCTGCGTGCGTGATGTTGCCTGCTTTTCTAGTAAGTTAGGGCACTGTTGATTGATTGATATTGCCATGAACCAATTCGCTATTCGTAGATGATCCTTGTCATTGCCTTTTCTTGATGGGCCACTAATGCAATCTTTATTGAGACTAACATGAATCCTACTGGGGGATTGCCAGCATGGAGAGAATCAGGTATCAATGGCTATGGTGTTGATTCAGCTATCAAGAACATTTCTGATGATGAAAGATCCATAAGTTCAACCTTGCAAAATGCTATCCTTTGTTTATAATTACGTCTGCCAAAACTGTTCGTTCCTTGGCCAAGTTAGAATTCATGGATCTCACTCTCTGCTCGGGCGTTCTCGCTAGGGGACCCATATCCTGATCGATCCCCTCTCTTATTCTGGAGGAGGAGTGTCCCCCCCTTCACTCACTAGAACAAATCAAGCTCGATGCCCCTGTCAGCTCGAGAACATGACACCCCCCTGTCTTGATCCCCGGTTCTTCAGGTATGGTGAAAGAAAGCACAGCGGGTTCCGTCACTGATTTAGTGGTCTTCTTTTCTTTCACCTGCTGAATGGGCTCTGTACGAAATACTGTACCGCCGCCACTGTTGGTTCTCTGATCCATCGTATCGCCAAGACCAGGCCGTAAATCAACTCACCAACCTCCCTCTTCCTTTTTCTTTCTCTCTGCCTCGTGCTTCCTCGACTGTTCTTGGTCTTGTTTATTTGTTTTTCCGTTATTATTGCCATCAATCAAATCTTGTGTCGGAATCAATCCTCCCTCCTCATAGGACTACGTACCTCCCTACCTCTAACGGAATAACGAACCATCGACCCCAAGTCTAGAACTGATCTGCAAGGCGGAACTGAACCGGCAGGAGAAGGCAATTCAACTTCAGCAATTCCCATCAGCGACTACATACAGTAGACGAAACGATAAACCTGAGTGATATCGCCTGCTTCATATGCGCACGCCATCCATCATAAGACCCTGTTTCTCTTACCAACGCTCTCGTCATACCGAATTCTCTGCAACACCAAAGCCAGCGTCTGTCTCAGTAGAGGTTTCAGTCAAATCGCCGTCTGCAGCAAACACAACAAGAAACAAGACAAGACTCTACTCTAATTTAAGGCAAAGCAAGGGTTAGACTGGAAATTAAGCTTCGTCTTTCTGCAGTGCAATTCTCTTTCACTTGTTGCCTGACCTGATAGTGTCTAGAGTGTCCAAGTCCAGATTGCGCCGCATTCTACGTGCTGCGTCTCCCTTTCTCGGTTGGCTCCGTCTGGCTCTGATTTAGAGTTGATCTGATCTGCTCAAATACCTACCAGCGCCTAGCGATTCATTGCATCTGCATTTGTATTTGCTTCTGTTCCAGTTCATCCCCTTCCCGTCGTCTTGTCTTTCTTGTCACTCTGCCTTGAAAGCTATACCCTTGCAGGCACCCACCTAATACAGGACCCTGCTCTCTCTTACATACGCCCAGTTACATATTTGTTTTCCTTTTTTTCAAATCCCCTCCTTCGGGTGCCTGATTTCCCTCCAAATATGTTTACTCAACCAGTGGTTTCCACGCCTACGGGCCCGCCACAGTCGTCCTCCACATCCACCTCAAGACCGAGTCGTCTCCGAGGTTTGAGCTACTTGCGCAACTATACACAAAATCATTTATTGTCTCGCGACAACCACCATAACAGCTCCAGCTCTGGATCAGCAGGCGGCACGGGCACAGGCACAGGCACAGCAAGCGCACGAAGCACGTCCCCTAATCGACACGGCTCTAGCCTCACGCGATCTCTCAGCCATTCGCCTACTACAAGTGGACCATCCACTGGAACCCAGCAGAACACCAACCACTTGACACTCGTCAGTTCGACACCCGATCCCGTGAGGAATTTGACATCGGCGACCACCACAACATCGATACCTGCGCTGCCTCCTACTTCTGTTCCTGCCTCCGCTTCCGCTTCAGCTTCTATTAACGCTGCTACAAATTCTACTGAATTACCAAAGGCTTCTTCACAGCATTCTGCCGACATCAACGACCCCGCTACCGCTGCAACAGAATCATCAATGATTGCAGATACTCAAGCCTCCGCAGCCGCAGCCGCTGGCGTAGTCGACTCGAACCAGGACCAGCCTACCATGACGAGATCGCGATCAGCCACCACTGGCGAAGGGGGCTCGTCGACTCCCGAAACTACCCCATCAATTCGCTTCTCAGCCTACTACGACCCGCGCTCTACCCGCCCGTCCCTGACATTCCCTCCTATTTCCAGAACTCTGCCCACGGGCTCTGAAAAGATTCGTGTTGGCCGTTACTCAGAACGCGATAGTCACTCCATGTCGAATATGCCTGGTAACCAGCCATCAGCTGCACCGGTGGGTTTCAAGAGCAAGGTCGTCAGTCGTCGCCACTGCGAGTTCTGGTATGAGGATGGCAAATGGTATATCAAAGACGTTAAAAGCTCTTCTGGTACATTCCTAAACCATATTCGCTTAAGCCCGCCGTCTCAGGAAAGCAAAGCTTTCCCCGTCAACGATGGAGATATCGTTCAACTCGGAATTGACTTTAAAGGGGGAGAAGAGATGATCTTCCGCTGTGTCAAGATGCGACTAGAGTTAAACCGTGGCTGGCAGAACAAGCTTAACACATTTAAGTAAGTTTTGGCTCAAATGTTGAAATATTCGAATGCTGACATTTTGATTAGCATGGCGGCGCACAAGAGGTTGCAGACGATGGCTTCTAGTGGAGCAGCTGGTACTAACTCTCAAGATTGCTCCATTTGCCTGAGCTCTATTGCTGTAAGCTTGCCTTATGACCTTGTTCTGCGGCTCACTTTACTGACGATTTTGTAGCCCTGCCAATCTTTATTTGTAGCACCCTGCTCTCACACCTGGCATTTCAAGTGTGTAAGATCACTGCTCAACTCCCCGCAGTACCCCATTTTCATCTGTCCCAACTGTCGAGCTGGTGCCGATTTAGAAGCCGATGTCGATGAACTAGCCGAAGAATGGCAGCAGCTTAAGAACGAAGCCGAGGCAGAAGCATCAACTCCAGCTCAAGCCGATACTGAGCCAGAGACGGATCCGGTCCCTGCTGCTGCTAACTCGGGTACTTCGACACCGGAGCGATCGCACACAACCGACATAGACCACATGGATGTTACTGTCAACATCACACCAGAAACACCTAAGCGAAATGAAGTTAGCCATGCTATATCCGAGCCGTTATCTATTAGGAATGCGGCCTCAGTTCCACGAAGAGTTGGCCAGCTGGGAGATAGCCGAACACCGTCACCTCCAGGTGGCACTGAAGGACCAATCACCCCACGAAATAATGTTGGACCTTGGGTTTTTGATGGCAGTGCCGGCCGTACAGTGAGCGCCACAGAAGGTGAAATGACAAGTATAGATGCCGCAGCACAGCCAGATACGAGCGAACACGATATCACGGCTCGATAATGACTTCATTTGAAGCTCGGTTCAGATTACTACATATATACAGATCACTTGACCTTCAAGCGGGGCTTGGGAATGATTACATATATGGCGTTCTATTGGTTTGTCCTGGTTCTCATGGCAGCAGAGGCGTTGGGGAGTTTTTAAACACAGCCATCTGTCGAAAAATACAGAGTTGGTTTGCTTGGGCTGGTGCGGCACAGCGTTGTCCTGGTTCATTCTTCTAAGAGATATATGAGTGAAATTTAGACGCAAGAGAGTGGACGTTTATATGGGAAAGGATGCGAATGGCCAAATATGGGCCTATGAGCAGGAGTTAATGGAATAGACTTGTTCTCATATCATTGCAACTGAGATGCTAAAGATGTCGTGTAGCTTCGCAAGACGAGATGCTGTTTTGATGAAGGCGTTCGTATAACGAACGCCACTGCATACGTAGGCAAATGGGCCCTGCTGTGCTTATCTCCAGCGACTACACTATCCTTGGAAAATGGAAATTGTTAATTCATGTCCTTTCGTTGATTTCGGAAAGCTTCCAGTTGTCTTCTTGTCTCTCTCGCATCTGTATATTAAAAAAATGGGCATTATGTCATCACCGTCGTTCCCGGCACGGAGATGATCCGGGCTAATCGCCGAGTGCGGGCGGCCTGTCCGGGGTTGTGCTAAATTTCGACGGGCTTAAGTCGCAAACTCATCCGCCAGCGCCAATACTTTAATCAAGCATTTCTTTGCCCTTTGCACTTTGCTAGAATAGAATCGACATTTGTCTTTCTCTTATTCTTGCTAGCAGGCGCATCATAATAATGCTTCGTCTATTTACTCAGTGCCTGCCAACAAGGGCCCGGGCATCATGCTCCCGGGTCTTGGGGCAGTCTTCCAAGCTTTCGCTGGCGCGGAGATCGATGGCTACCGTTCATGTGAAGGGAATTGAGAAGGTATGCTGTATGATATACTTATTGAAAACACTCAGCTAATGTGTAATAGGATCCTACAGAACTTGACCGAGTCACAACACTTCCCAATGGCCTGCGAGTTGCATCAGAAGCCCTCCCC
Source organism: Fusarium xylarioides (assembly GCA_013183765.1). Classification (NCBI taxonomy): domain Eukaryota; kingdom Fungi; phylum Ascomycota; class Sordariomycetes; order Hypocreales; family Nectriaceae; genus Fusarium; species Fusarium xylarioides. The sequence continues at coordinate 24,467 of SRZU01000134.1, read as the reverse complement.
GGATCCTTCGCCGGCGTAGGTGTCTATATCGAAGGCGGTTCTCGATTCGAAAATGAGTCTCTTCGCGGTGTATCTCATATCATGGACCGTCTTGCTTTCAAATCGACGTCGAAGCGCTCCGCAGACGATATGCTTGAGCAGGTCGAAGCTCTAGGTGGAAATATCCAATGTGCCTCTTCAAGAGAAAGCATGATGTACCAGGCGGCAACCTTTAACAATGCTGTCCCCCCGACAATCGAACTCCTCGCCGAAACGATTAGGGATCCTCAAATTATGGAGGAGGAGGTAGCAGAGCAGATCGAGACCGCGCGATATGAAATCCGAGAGATTTGGAGCAAGCCCGAACTTATCTTGCCCGAGTTGGTACACACTGCTGCGTTTAAGGATAATACGCTCGGAAACCCATTGCTGTGCCCGGAGGAGAGGTTAGGCGTTATTGACAGAAATACTGTTTTGGCATACCGAGACCTCTTCTACCGACCTGAGAGAATGGTCGTGGCCTATGCTGGAGTCGAGCACGGAGAGGCTGTCCGATTAACAGAGAAGTTCTTCGGTGACATGAAGAAGGGTAGCGAACGGGACCAAGAAATCACTGGCTCTGAGACAAGTGAAAGTGAACTATCAGATAGCGAAGCCAGCTCATCCTCAGCGTCTTCATCACCACAGTCCTCCTCAGGTCTCCTCTCACGATTCTTCAAGCACACCCCCTCCGCTTCTCAAAACCTTCAAAACATCCCCTCTCAAAACGACATCACAAAGTCCTCTAAATACACTGGAGGCTTCCTCTCACTCCCCGCTCAACCACCTAATCTGAGCGGTCTCCCTACTTTCACACATATTCACCTCGCTTTCGAGGGTCTGCCCGTGGCTTCGGATGATATCTATGCCCTCGCTACACTTCAGACTCTTCTTGGTGGTGGCGGATCTTTCTCCGCTGGTGGGCCTGGCAAGGGCATGTACTCTCGTCTGTACACCAATGTGCTGAATCAGCATGGCTGGGTTGAGTCATGTATGGCATTTAACCACTCCTACACTGATTCCGGCCTCTTCGGTATCTCAGCAAGCTGTCTTCCTGGCCGTACCGCCAACATGCTCGACGTTATGTGCCAAGAGCTCCGTGCTCTGACCCTTACAACAGGTTTCTCACGCCTACAAGAGACCGAGGTTGCTCGTGCGAAGAACCAGCTGCGATCCAGTCTCTTAATGAACCTAGAGAGCCGTATGGTTGAGCTTGAAGATCTCGGCCGTTCCATCCAGGTCCATGGCCGTAAGATCCCCGTCAAGGATATGTGCCGTCGCATCGAGAACCTTACAGTGGATGACCTTCGCCGTGTGGCTAAGATGGTTGTCGGCGGCAAGGTGAAGAACCCTGGTGGCGGAAGTGGTGCCCCTACCGTGGTGCTTCAGGAAGCTCAGGCATATGGCGTGAGCAGCCACTCGATGAGCTGGGATCAGATTCAAGATCGTATCGACAGCTGGAAGCTTGGCAGCACATAGATGCAGCGTATGATCATTCAAAAGAGGCGATGCATGAGGTGTATGTCGTCTGTCACTTTCAAGAGATCCTCAAACGATGAACAGGTGTATAATAGAAAGGGGCTTGTCAGTTTTGTGCAGGGCTTAACGGACATCAGGATGGATGTAGCATTCTCCGGAGCATAGAGGTGATGGATGGTCTGGAAAATATGTATGATATGAGCCAACGCGAGTACTTTACTAGACTCAAAATTCAATGTATACCACCAGAAAAATGCAGATGAATCCGATGAATCTATAGAATTGTTATTCTAGAATGTATTATGAGAAAATATAGTGTTAGCAGATAACTCCTGACTGTATCGTCTTCCCATTCTGGGCATGTATTCGTGCCATCTTCGCAGTACGCTATAATTCCTATTGTTCGCCGTCCAGAATTTCTATCAAACAAAATCATATTTTGCACAAATCTGCCAATCAAAGTTTAGATCGGACTGCCTCAAGGCGATACTTGACATCCTTTAGTGCTTTGTTGGTGGGCTTCCAGTCATCAAATTGCCTAAGCAACTCATCTGCCTCGTTACTCAACTCGGTTCGCACGAAGTTTTCCTCTAGTAGCCCACGCATGATCCATGGTAAGACGTACGGGTTTTGAGACGTTAGTGGCCCGCCCCGAGGTGAGATTGTGCAGGGTGGTGTTGATGGGCCAGCAGGTGCTGTCTCAAGTGCGTGAGCGATAGCAAGATCGTACACTGCATCGTCATAATAAAGGCGAGAGTGGCCAGCGCCAGAGTAAAGAGATCCGGCTAGAGGCACGGAGAGCTCGCGGATCAAGCCATGATCAGAAACGCCGAGGTTGCGAAGCTTAAGAGCAAAACCCACCAAGTGGGCAATGAAGTCAGGGGCATGGACACGTCCGTCGATGAAGACGGCCCGGTAAATGTAGGGGTGATTTGCTGGCGAGTAAATAGCAGACTATTGACGTTAGCTGACCTGGTCTGGGGATATGCATTGATCAAATTGAACTTACCTCCATTGGCACGACTTGGTCATCGATGCTGCCAATGAATGTGATACGAGTTCCGTAGTCTACTACCCGCTTGAGAGCTTTCTCGAAACGCTTCGAATTATCACTCTCTGGATTACCAAATTCCCACAGCTCGGCTGCCGAACCCATCAACAGGCCAGACTTGTAGTCCGGGAATGGTCCCAAAGCCACTCCAGCCATGGCACAGACACCAACTTTTGCATTTGTGATAATGCCAAGGTCAATGAGCTTCTCGAGTAACATGATACTCACAGGAACGCCCTGCGAGTGACAAGCAATCAGGATGAAGTCAGCACTCCGAATGTGGTCAATCCAGTTGAGCATAAGATTCCACAAATTATCGACACGGTCTCTGATTTTCCCTTCTCCTTCCAAGGCGACCTTTTCGATCTCGCAGTCACCACATCCATGAGACTCGGTCCATCTCCGGATCGCCTCAGCACCAAGTGCTGCGAAACGAAGAGATGTGCCTGTTGGCTGGCCAATCATGGGACGCAGGTAAGTCGCAGGAAACAGACCATGAACGCCGATTGCAATGGCCTTTCGAATCTTGGGGGGTTGGTCCACCCGGAAAACATGATTCGGGGGAGCTTGTTGTGTGCGAAGAAGGAACTGTGTTAATTGCTTCAAGATGGATGGGTTCTCCTTCATATGGTAAGTACTAGAGAAAGATGGTAGAAGAAGATTTGTAGAAGTTTTCGATGATGTTTCTGACTCGGCAATGGACGGACTAGAGGAAGCAGCCTTGACTGCCGCTTTATCGATATCTTGTGTTGCGGGTGTTGTACTAGTAGGGGTGGAAGTACCAGATACAGACGGTGATGGAGGGTCCAGATCCATCGACTGTGGTCTACCGCGCTTGTTTTTCTTCATCCACCCTGACTTCACCGTCGCCTGAGCTTCTTTCGGTTTCACATCAGCTTTTGCGCGGTCCTTGGTTGGCGATACGTCGCATTCTGCCATAGGTCGAGGATGAGCCTCTGACCCCTCACCCATGATTGCCACTTCTCCTGACTCCGGCATGGGTGTACTATCCTTTGACTTTGGTGATTCCTTAGACCAAAACACCCAAGTTGAACCAGCCTTGGGAGGTGGCTCATGGTGATGTGGAGGCGGCGCATCCGTCATAGTGACATCCTCAGAGGGTGCATCTGTACTTTGTTGTGGTTGAGTGTCCTGCTTATCCTCTGAAGCCTTGATAGGCTCAGCTGCTGGATACCAATAACTGAACCAAGAGGTTGGCTGTGGAGTCTTTATGCTTTTAGGTGATGCGACTTGATCTGTAGATGTCGTTTGAGCGGGTGGAGTGACAGGCCTCGGTTCGTCCACTTCCTTGGTGGCCTCGGCTTCAGCTGTTGGTGTACCATTTAGATCAGGCACCGGAGCAGCCTGCGTCTCTGTGAAAGGTGTTTTTGACCACCATCCAAGCCACCCTGACGATGTTGCTGGACGTTGAAGGTCCGTTTGTGACACGGGTGCTTCGGTACGAGTATCGGTTTGGCCTTGATTATCATCGGCCTTCGACTCGGGTGCCTTGGGTGGTGTCGGTTCTGCGATGACTGTTTCTTTTAGTGGCTCTCGAGTCTCCATGACCTTGGACGACTCCCGCGATGGCTCGGGATCAGACTTTTTCTGAGTCTGCGATTCGGCTTGCGCGCTTTCCTCTGTCATAGTCACATCGGACTTCGTCTCGGAAACTTTTGGCATCGTCTTAATCGTACCGGCCGTACTTCGAATACTAGCGTTATCGTCGGCTTTCCTCGCTTCGTATCGACTTAGATCTGATGTTTTATTCAATTTGACGGACCCTCCAAAAATGTTTTCCTTTGCGACCGACGTAGATGCCGAGGCTTTGGAGGGTCGTTGCCAGGAACCGTACCAGCTCTTCGTTTTTCGAACCTAGATGTATTGTTAGGTACCTATGGTGGAATGAATAAGAAAAGGTATCATAATAGGCAGACCGACGTTTTTGCTCTTGTTCTGTGCTGTGGAGTCTGGATCACCCATGATCTGCTGTGTTGATGGCGCTTTTGCGTTGTTGTTATGATCCGCCTCTACTGCAGGTGATGCCTTTGATGCCTGTGATTGTGACGTAGGGGCCTCTGTTGTTGAGTTGCTGACCGGGGTCTGAGAGTCGTTGTTCGCGGCTGATTCGGCCGGATTGGGGCGTGCCTTTTTACGTGGCACCATTATGTATTAAATATGGTGTGAGTATGCCATGAGTTACTTGAGTTGCGACAAGTGTTGTGTCTATATGTTTTGTTGTTGTTTTATCAAAGTGCTAATTTCATAGTTCCGTCATGTGTTGATTCAGATGCCCGCGCCTAGACCTAGACCCAACAGCTAAGGAACAGTTCTCGACGGCCGCTTGGGCCCCGCCCTAAAGGGTAACTGCAGGGAAGTGGACCCGCCTAGAGCAGCCCCATAATATGTTATCGATAAGAAAAAGATTTCAGTCCATCCAGCTTCGACAGAGAAAAAGATCTTGAGAGTGTGAGAAAGCACAGTTGGTGATGCGCCAACGTCTTTCACAATGAGCAACCTCAAACGAAAAGACGCCCCCGGCGGCAATCCGCCTGCCAAATCGGCAAAGAATACAAAAGAAGCCAGACCTACCAAAAAAGAAAATGTCGGCAAAGATGCGAAGCCCGCTCCCAAGAAGAGCGCTGAGACAGCCGAGAAGGCTCCCGTTGTGTCGCTGTTGAAGGAAGACGAGCCAATGTTCCCTCGAGGCGGTGCCAGCGTCCTCACTCCTCTCGAGCAGAAGAAGATTCAGCTTGAGGCAAAGGCTGATGCCATGCGCGACGAAGAATTCAACACTGGCAACAAGGTCCAAAAGAAGAAGAAGCGGAAGACTGCCATAAAGGGTGACAAGAAGTCGGACAAGAAGACAGGAGAGGAGGAACAAGCAGTCAGAATTGAGAGTCTGAGCTTCAAGGTAACCTTAAATTATCACGTTAATTTGCGTTGCCTACTGACATTGATGTAGAATCTGGTCAAAGGCTCTCTTGTTCTTGCACAGGTCACACGAATCAACAACCTCGATCTCGAAATCGCATTACCAAACAACCTTACCGGACACATCTCAATCGTCGCCATTTCCCAGCAATTGACGGAACGTCTCGAGAACGAGACTGCAGAGAAGGACGACGAGGAAGAGGACGAGGCAGAGGATGATGAGGGTATCGACCTCAAGTCTATCTTTTCTGTTGGTCAATACTTGAGAGTGTACGTGGCATCTACTGCCGAGGAGTCTACTGCCGGAAAGAGCAAGCGACGCATTGAATTGTCTCTGAGGCCCAATGAGGCCAACACGGGCCTGTCGAAGGATGATGTTGTTCCCAACACTATGGTTATGGCGTCTATTGTCAGCGTTGAGGACCGTGGTTTTGTGATGGACACCGGTATCGAGAATCTCGGTGCTTTCCTTGCCAAGAGCGAGGTTGATAAGAACATCGACGAGCAAAGATTGCAGCCTGGCGCTGTTTTCTTGTGCCAGGTCACCAGCAAGGGTGCCAATGGTAAGATCGCACAACTCTCACTTCAGCAGAAGAAGATTGGCAACCCCAAGAGTGTCCCCGCCGATGCCACTACGATCAATACCTTCCTCCCTGGCACCATGGCGGATGTCCTCATCTCCAACACCGATCGACGAGGTCTTTCCGGAAAGATCATGGGTCACCTAGACGTGACTGCAGATATCATCCAATCTAGGGCTGGTCCTGCTGGTGTGAGCTTGGATACAGCCTACAAGATCGGTTCAAGAGTCAAGGCCCGAGTGATTTGCAACTTCCCCGGTGCTCGAGAGCCTAAGCTTGGAATCTCCCTTCTTCCACATATTACCGCCCTCGAGAAGAAGCGACCTACCAAGTCAACCGACTCCAAGAAGAACCCGACCCAGGTTCTCCCCATCTCATCTCTTGTTGAGAAATGCACAGTCCGTCATGTTGAGCCTGATATTGGTCTTTTCGTCGATATTGGCATCCCTGGCTTGAGCGGATTTGCCCATATTTCTCGAGTTAAGGATGGCAAGGTGGAAGCACTTTACGAAGCGAGTGGCCCTTACAAGGTTGACTCAGAGCACAAGGGCCGTGTTATTGGCTACAATGAAATGGATGGCCTCTTCCAAATATCCTTTGAGAAGTCCGTGCTTGAGCAGCAATATCTCAGACTGGAAGATGTTCCTATTGGTGCCGTTGTAACGTGCAATATTGAGAAGGTCCTTATTGATGAGAAGGGTGTCAGCGGTCTCGTCGTCAAGATTGCCGAGGGAATCACTGGGTTCGTTCCCGAACAACACTTTTCCGATGTGAAACTTCAACACCCCGAGAAGAAGTTCCGACAGGGCATGAAGGTCAAGGCTCGAGTTCTTTCAACCAACCTATCCAAAAAGCAAATGCGCCTTACCCTGAAGAAGACCCTGGTGAACTCGGAAGCTCCTGTTATCAAGGCTTACGAAGAGGCTAGTGTTGGTATGCAGATTCCTGGTACCATTATCAAGATCCAGTCTTCCGGCGCTATCATCCAATTCTTTGGAGCTGTCCAAGGATTCCTGCCAATCTCAGAGATGAGTGAAGCCTATATTAAGGATCCCAAGGAGCACTTCCGAACTGGCCAAGTTGTCAGCGTACATATCCTTGATGTCGAACCTGAGTCTAAGAGACTAGTCGTATCTTGCAAGGACCCTTCTGCATTTGGCCTGGATAAGCAGAATGCCCTCAAGAAGCTCCAGCTTGGTGACATTGTCTCTGCCAAGGTCACACAAAAGACTGAAGATCAGGTTTTTGTCGAATTGGCCGACGCTCAGCTCAAAGCTATCCTCCCTGTTGGCCACCTCACTGATAAGTCAACATCCAAGAACCAATATGCTCTCAAACGTATTGCTGTTGGCCAGACCCTTTCTGACCTGGTGATCATCGAGAAGAACGAGAACCGACGTGCCGTTATTCTTAGCCACAAGCCCAGACTTGTCAGTGCTGGAAAGGACAAGACCTTGCTTACCAGCTTTGAGGATGCTAAGGAAGGCAAGATTGTTGCTGGATTTGTGAGAAACATTACCGTCACAGCCGTCTTCGTTCAGTTTGGCGGAGGCGTGAACGCCCTTCTTCCCAAGGCTCGCCTTGCTGCAGACATTCAGGATCTCCCTGACTTTGGCATGCACAAGCACCAGTCAATCGAAGTCAAGATTGTCTCCGTTATTCCTGATCACAAGCGTATCGTGGTGGCCCCTGCTGACTTCGACGAGTCTGCCGAGTTAGATAAGAAGGCCAAGGCCAGTGACAAGCCTGCTGCTTCAGACGATATTGAGTTTGGAACTGTGGCTAAGGCTAAGATTACATCCATCAAGGATACGCAGCTTAACGTTCAGCTTGTCGACAGCAAGGTTCAGGGTCGAATTGATGTCTCACAAATTTTCGACAAGTGGGAGGATATCCCCGACCCTAAAGACCCTCTGGACAAGTATAACAAGAAGCAGACCGTGTCAGTACGCGTGATGGGAGTCCACAGCGCCAAAGACCACCGATTTTTGCCGTTCTCTCACCGATCCCTCCACTCTGTGCTCGAGCTTACCGCAAAGCCTAGCGACCTCAAGGCCAAGACTCTCGAGCCCCTTTCTCTTGAGAACCTCAAGGTTGGTGACACCTATGTCGCCTTCGTCAACAACTCCAGCCCCCAACATCTCTGGGTCAATCTTTCACCCTCAGTCCGTGGTAGAATCTCTGCCATGGAAGCATCGGATGACCTTTCTCAACTCAACGATCTCGAGGCAAACTTCCCTGTGGGCTCAGCCTTGAAGGTGAGAGTGACTGGTGTCGATGCTCGCAACAAGCGCCTGGACCTGTCTGCTCGCTCTTCCAGCTCTTCTGAAACTGTTACTTGGGGTGCTCTCAAGCAAAACATGGTTCTTCCCGGACGAGTCACAAAGGTCAACGAGCGCCAGGTTCTCGTCAAGCTGAGCGAGCTTGTGTCAGGACCTGTCCACCTCCCTGACATGGCCGATGACTTTGACACTGTCAACACTCTGAAGCAAAAGAAGGGCGACATCGTTCGCGTTTCTATCGTCGAACTTGACGCCAGCAACAAGAGACTCCGACTATCAACCCGTCCTTCTCGTATCATGAGCTCTACACTCCCAGTCAAGGATAAGGAGATCAGCGACGTTTCTCAATTGGATGCCGGTGATGTTGTCCGAGGATTTGTCAAGAATGTCTCGGACAAGGGACTTTTCGTTCTCCTCGGCGGACAGGTCACTGCTCTGGTGAAGATTTCGAACTTATCGGATCGTTATCTGAAGGAGTGGAAGGATCATTTCCAAATTGACCAGCTTGTCAAGGGCCGAGTCATTGCTGTTGACAAGCAGACGCGCCACGTAGAGTTGAGCTTGAAGTCTTCTGTTGTTGACGAGGACTACACCCCTCCCATTACATACAATGATATCAAGGAAGGTCAGGTTGTGACCGGAAAGGTGCGAAAGGTTGAGGAGTTTGGTGCTTTCATTCTGATCGACAACTCCGACAATGTCAGCGGCCTCTGCCATCGCAGTCAGATGGCCGAGAACCCTGTCAAGGACGCAACTAAGCTCTACAAGGAGGGTGATGCTGTCAAGGCTCGTGTTCTAGAAGTCGACACCAACAAGCGACGAGTCACTTTCGGACTTAAGCCCTCACTTTTCGAGGATGCCGATACTGATATGGATGACTCTGATGCTGGTGTTGAGCTCGATGATGATGACAGTGACGATGATGTGGACATGGATGATGCCGGTGCGCTCCTCAAGATCCTGGGTACAGATAATGCGGGAGACTCGGATGAAGATGACGAAGACGAAGACGACGAGGATGAGGATGAGGACGAGGATGTGGAAGATGACGAGGATGTGGACGATGACGAGGATGTGGAAATGGAGGACCAACCGACCAAGAAGAAGTCCAAGGGTCTCGGTGCAGGAAAGAAGTCTGAATGGTCTGCTGACCCCTTCGATGAGCCAGAATCAGAGTCAGAGGAGCAATCAAAGGACAATGAGAAGACAAAGAAGAAGAGGCGGAACAGGGACGAGATCCAGGTCGACCGAACTGCTGAGCTGGATGCCAATGGCCCCCAGACCTCTAGTGATTACGAGCGATTACTGCTTGGACAGCCTGACTCGTCAGAGCTGTGGATTGCCTACATGGCTTTCCAGATGCAAGTGTCTGAGCTCTCCAAGGCCCGTGAGGTTGCTGAGCGAGCTATCAAGTCTATCAACATCCGTGAAGAGACAGAGAAGCTCAACGTCTGGGTTGCTTATCTCAACTTGGAGGTTGCCTACGGAACTAAGCAGACAGTGGAGGAGGTCTTCAAGCGGGCTTGTCAATACAATGACGCGCAAGAGGTCCATGAGCGACTGGCCAGTATCTACATTCAGTCCGAGAAGCTCAAGGTAAGCTACTTCATAATACGTCACACAAGTCATCACGCGCTAACTACATAACAGGATGCTGACGCTTTGTTCGAAACAATGGTCAAGAAGTTCGGTGCCAAGTCTCCCAACGTCTGGCTCAACTATGCCCATTTCTTGCATGCTACCCGCAACAATCCTGACCGAGCTCGTGCTCTTCTGCCCCGAGCCACTCAGCAACTCGGGGATCGTCACAGTCAGACCCTCGTGAGCCGCTTCGCCGCTCTAGAATTCCGATCCCCCAATGGTGAGCCCGAACGTGGCCGTACTATGTTTGCGACTCTTCTGGCTGCCTACCCCAAGAAAGGCGATCTCTGGAGTCAGCTTCTCGATCTCGAGATTGGTCTTTCCGATGCTGACCCCACCGCTATCCGTGACGTTTTTGATAGGCGGACACGGGTTAAGGGCTTGAAGCCCAAGATGGCTGAGAAGTGGTTCAGACGCTGGGCTGACTGGGAGGAGAAGCTAGACCCCAAGGGCAAGGACAAGGTGATGGCTAAGGCCCAGGAGTGGGCTGTTGCCTTTAAGGCGAAGAAGGAGGCTGATGCTGCTGCTGCGGCTGAGGACGAGGAGATGGAGGAGTAGAATACTCGCTCGTCTTTGTTTCAATAATTTGGGATACCATAGTATACTCCTGGTAGTCAAAAGTTAGTACTAACGATAGAATTATTTTCAGCATATATTGTCATCAACAATCTGTTCCAAGTCAAGCAGTCCAAGTGATAGATTCCCTGTACATGCTCTGTAATGTTGCCCACATCACGGACAAACATCAGCCAAGCATTAACACGAGGTGATCTTCATTGTTCGGGTATCGGCAAGTTATTGGTTGGGGGAATGACGAAGCCATATAACATGTAGTATCCGTACGTACAGTATGGATGTTTATATATGTGCCGGCGGTATAGCAGCTCTTGTTGACGTGCTAACTCAGTGCAACAACCTTGTATAAATGTCTAGGATATTATATAAAAAGTGGCACTATTCCCCCAGTAAAATCTTTAAGCCGGCATTTATATCCGCACTCTAGGCTAGGCATAAACAGATACAGCCCACAAGGGTCTCAAATGTTAGCTTGGTATAAGACCCATAAAAAGCCCACTGATCAGCAGGTCTCAGTGGCGAGATTCTATACTTACAATTTGCAGGCAATTTGTATGAGAGGAATAGTATCTATTTATTATCTAGTAGCTAGTCTAATAGCCTCCTTTTATAATATACTCTTTTAGTCAGTTAGGTATACTTCTAAAGACCTTAATAACTTCTTCTTTAGGTAAAGCTTCCTAAGTAGCTAAGATAGCCTCCTTAAGCTACTATAGATTTAATTTCTTAACTTTATAATGCCCTTTAATCTAGAGCTTTAATAGCACCTAGATATTCTTAATAGGGTTAAGATTAAGGCTATATAGAGCTTAATTTAAGACTTTAATGCTATAATTCCTTAGATAGGTTATTATTATTACTACTATATATATATAAGAGCTATCTTATATAAAGATTAGCTGCTTATATTTAAGCTATTATAGCTGCTAAATAAAGGCCTTAAACTAGAGAAGGCAGTAATATTAATATAACTTTAAGCTTATTAAGATATTATAAAAGTATATAAATCCTAATCTTTTATATAGGCTATAAATAAAGAACTAAAATATTTTACTATTACCTTTATATAAGAGCCTTATAAAGGTCTTAGAATCTTTAAGCTTATAGATTATTATAAGGTAAAGATTACAGTTAAAGGTTATAATAAATATCTTATTAGAAAAGACTATTAAGCATTATAACTAGTTATTAGGCTTAGGATATCTCTTAAGGAGATACTAATATATCTTAATACATTTCTAATAAACTGTAGAAGTATTTAAGAGAGATTTCTTCTTTATAGTCTTATAATAGCCTAGATCCTGCATTGCAGTCTTAACTGCATTAAGATTAAGCTTATATAAATAGGGAAGAAGATACTATAGGTCCTGCTAAGGGATATCTTAGTTTACTGGCTTATTATTAAGAAATTCCTGTAGTTAATTAAGCTAATAGAGAGATAACTAGTAAGAATAAGGTCTTAGCTTAGACTTCTAAGGCATAATAGGGGTCTTTAAGGCATACTAGACTTATTAATATATATATAAAGTCTATATAGTAATTTCCTTTATTATAAGATTTAAAAAGTTAATTAAAGCTTATATTTTAATCTTATTATTATAAGATAATTCCTTAGATTAGTTAAACTAACCTTTATTCCCTTAGTTAGGCTCCTTATAAAGTAATATATAAGGAGGATTTTTTAATTAACTCTTAAGGCTTAGGCTACTTAGTCCTTATTAAAGCTTACTGTAGTAGTTAATTTAAAATTAAGGTCTACCTCTGCAGTTTAATTTAACCTTTTAAAAGTCTTAGTAAATATTAAAGCTTATAATTATTAAAAAAATAGGTAAAATAGCTACTATTTTAGTATAATTATAAGGTTATAAAGTTAAAAGTTAATATAGTTAAGCTGCTATAAGTAGTATTATAAATAGCTTTAAATTTAATAATAAGATTATATTAGATTATAATATAATTATTTTAAAAAAAAGTATATTATTAATAAATTTACTAGTAATATACTTTTTTTAAAATAATCTAATGAGGGGTTATATGCTGTGGGGTTATGGAGCTAAAAGTCTCGCGCTAACATTTAAGACCCTTGCGGGCTGTAGTGCGTCATCGTGAGCTAACATAGCGCGAGATGGAAGGGGTAACTAGATTGGCTTATAGAAGCCTCGATCAACTCATAATCACTAATCCTTGTTCAACAGTCACCTATTTGTCCACGTACAGCCCTCATTGGGCGGAGAATATAGCATGCACAGCGTCGATCAAGCTCGTATCGGTCTGTGCTAAGCCCAAGTTTCAGATACAGTGCAGCAACGTTGCCTTGGAAGTTCAACGGTCAACGCCAAAGAAGATTCTGGCGCAGCCACAAAGAAGACATCAGTTCTGAGAAGCGGTCAGATCTGCTCCCCCCCGAAAGATCCGGGGAAGTATCCAACTTGTTGAATTGCCGAGCTGAAGACCGCATTTTGACTTTGGAGTTGGTAGTGATCGGCATTGGAAATTGATTAGGGCGAGCTATGACGGATGCCATGTCATGTCCACGACCTGTAAATAGATCTTGGCCGTGGATGTAAATGCAAGGGTTTTCGTTGTTTGTATCCATTCACGTTGGACATGCATGAATAAAATGATATTAGAGTTGAGCGTTGTATATGTATATAAAGGATCGTCGACTCTTCAACTGAATCCTTCTCCTATACTCAGCTCAACTCAACTCCATCCCATACACAACCACTTCAACTACACAACTCTTCACAACCTTCAACATGCGTTTCTCCATCGCCGCCGCTTCCACCGCTCTCCTCGCTCTCGCTGAGGCACGCATCACCGGTATCAAGGTCCCAAAGGAGATCGCAGTCGGTGAGCCCTTCGAGGCCATCATCGTTCGCGAGAACTACATCCAGAGCGTCTTTGACTCCTATTGTCTTTGGCTATGCTCCTGAGTCTCAATACCCCGGCACCATCGGCCAAGTCGCCAAATCCTTCGCCCTCGGAAAGGGTATGTTTCCCTCCTTTTATCTTGCTTGATCAAATTGCTAATACAACGAAACAGCCGAGTCTAACAAGGTCGAGCCTCTGAAGAAGAAGCTCACCATCCCCGAGGGCGCTACCAAGGGCAAGGGCCTCGTCACCGCTGCTCTTTTCAGCATCTACGGTGCTTCTGGAAGCCCTACCATCAGCGAGTACAACGTCACCGTCACTTTTGGTGACAAGACTAGCGACGAGTATGCTAGCTCATCATGAGTTGTTAGAGTTTGATTACCTATGTCAGGGGATAAGACCTTGACGTGGTGGTGTTGAATATGGAGACTCGATGGGGGGGTCGTCTTGTGTAGACAAGTCAAATCTCTCTGGTCTGCTAATGGCCTGTTTATATCTTCTTAGCACATTTTGCATATTAGAACTTATATAGACGTACGTTGCTTATGAAAACATTTGAGCTTCTGAATCTTGATGCTTATACTATCCTATCTCTTCTGTGCTTCTTTCTTTGTATCAGCGATGTAACTCACTTATTCATCAATATCAGATAGCAGAGACATGAACAATTGTTTGTGTAGGCAATAGGCAAGTAGTCTAAATAGGGTATCACTCTATAGAACAAGGACAAATTTGAATTAACCTCCCTAATGCTTGTGGCCGTGTTTCTTGGTCTGTATACCATTGGCGCTGCCCCAGACACTGTCACTCACTTTGGTTGGGATCTTTCGTCCACGAAGGCGTTGGTCAATCAACCACATGCCAACAACAAACTCTGCACGTCCCAGAACGCCTCGTCCCTTACGGTCAACGAGGTCCCATACCTCGGCCAGCTCATCTGCTGGTAGACGGGACCGCTTCCAGATTTCTCGAACAACTGTGTTGAGAACATACTCTGAGGGGTCTCCGTTCATTGCATCCAGAGGTGCGTTGGGCAAGTCAAGCAACAAGCCACGGTTGGAGGCCCAAACTGCTTCATATCGTTTCCGCTCTCGTGGCGTTACTTCTTCTCTCCACTTCTTTCGCGAACCTTCGTGGTGCGCGTGTTTTCCTTTATGAAGCTTCAACCCCTTCTTTTTATGTCGATCTGTGTCCTCTCCTAGAGGCTTGGGTGGCTGTCGTAAAGTCTGCATCAGACGAGGTGATTTTTGCCTTCGAGGCAATGGTGGTGCTAGACTGCCTCCCGTATTGTGTGGTGTAAGACGAGCAGACGCAAGTGAACCAGCCACGATGGCGCTCGTGAGAGACTCGAGTGGGAGGCTTGTGGTTGATGAGCTTTGAAACTGGCTGCGTCGAAAATCTCGAGTCGGTGATGGCGGAACACTACCCGTGAAATGCCTCTTTACAGGCATCACCGGGGGAGATTCTCGTACCGGCGACTGGATAGATGATGCAGATACGAATGTATCGTCCGAAGATACTGTCAGTGCCGATGTCGGCCGTGCTTCTGTAGGAGTAGGTGGAGTTGTCCTTGGGCGAGATAGTCGAGGTTCGAGTGGAGGAGCGGAGCGTTTTTGTGTGATAGTTGGGGACTTTTCATGTAAGACACTCTTAGACTCGACCTTTGGTTTGTTTGTCCCTCTAGGCTGCGGTGGTGTCGGAGGTCGTTGTTTTGGTTGCTCCTTGAGTCTAGGACTGCGTTTCTGAGGATCTGGCGATGGCGTCGGCATAGGGTTGGTTGCATGACGAGTAATAATCTGAGGTGTCTTTGGTCTCATAAATGGCTTTGGACTCAAAGCTGGGTTCGGACTCAGAGCGGGATTGGGGCTCAGAACTGGCTTGGGAGGACGTGCTGGCTTAGGTGACAATACCTCCGGAGCTGGTTTGATGGGCGTCCGAGGCTCCGGTGTCAACGGGTTTGGTTTTGGCTTGGGCTTAGGTTTCGGTTTGGTTTCCAGTGAACGTCTCTCCTCCTGAGTCATCCCCTCTTCCGAGATGCTATCGACCTGTTGTTTAGGCGCTTTGGCAGGAGTCCTTTTAGGAGAGCTTCGCTTCACGGGGTCACCGGCACGGCTTTGTTCAAACATTGAGATAAGTGATCCAGTAGGCGCAATGGGCCCTGAATCAACAATGTCACCACTGCTCGAAGAACCTTCAATACTCGTCCTCCTCTGTGGTGTTCGAGCCTTGGGACTAGGGCTAGCACTCCGACTTGCTGCCAGCGTGGCAGCTATGAAGCTTGCGCTTTTAGGATCTGTGCCTCCCCTAGCTGCACTCGGATGAAGCTGGCCCGGACTATGGCCCAGCTGTCTGAGCCTCGCCGCTATTGATCCCCCATTTTGTCCATATTGTTCGTTGTCGATTGTGCTTCCGCCCGTGCTCTGCGCGCCGAGGTTCTTAGTAGGGCTTCGAGGACGTCCGGCTGATGTCGCAGCGGTTAAAGCGCCATTGTCCTTCTGTGGAGGTGGAGGAGCAGGTTTGGGCTTGTTGAAGGCGAGTGTTGCGCCCCTGAGGGCAGCGGCAGCATCGGAAGAGCCCGTCGTATGGGCAGCGACGGGAGTCATCACCGTCAAGGCGGCATTGACATTGAAAGTATCAAGGAATGCGATGTGAGGTCATCCAAGGATTTGTTCAATAGGGGTCGGAATTAGAGGTCGCATATATAGAATATATTGAGAAATTGAGGCTGTTGATTGATGAGGAAAAGGTGAGATGATAAGGTAGATCGGTTAAGATGTTGTTGTATAGATCACGAGTTGAAAGTTTTGGGTCCCGTCGGGGTCTGAGACTTGAGACTGGCAGGGTTCACGTCAACGTCTCACGTCTCGCTCGCGGCTGCAACGGAACCTCAGTAGAGTTCATTTAAGAGCAGCCGCGAATTCCAGGGACCTTTAGCGGGATGTTCCACTTGTACAGTAGGATGCAATAGGTTTGAATCCAGACTGAAGTACCAGTTCGGATAATTTAGTTCCCGTTAACAGAGCTTTAGCTTTATTACATATATAGTTAGCTTAATCAGGCAATTATCACTCCTGATTGAGATATTGCTATGTGACTATCTTGTTCTCAATTGGGGTAGTCAGGGAACGTGTACTTGAGTTTGGATTCAAACTTATTGCCCCCCACTGTAGCACAGAAGTCTCGGGCCACTCAAGGGCGCTAGAGCCTCTATTGGCTTAGCCGACATAAACGGTCCAGCGCTGGCAGGACAAAACCCCTGGCTATTTTTGGCAGCGCAAGACCCAGATCACGGGGTTACCAAGGAGACGGACGGGATAAGGTAGCTGCATGTCATTGAGTCGCTGAGATTCGTAATCGTACCTATGGAAATCTACGACAATTACTCCGCTTAGCTGATTCAGTCCGGAGTAATAGGCCTGTCAGTTCTAACTAATCCCGCTATTTCTATACAGCTCCAGATCTAGCTTCTTCTATCTGCTATCGAAGAATACTTTACAATAGTCAGCTTCTCATCTTGTTCCGATATAGCCATTACCTAGGTCCAGTTTCCCCTCACATACAGCATTATCTACTACTTATAGTCCCAGGGAAGCTAGCAAAACCCACGACCCTTATACTAGTTGATATGAAAGACTGTCCAAGGCCTTCTAAGCCTATTTTGAGTTTACCCGAATCTTTTTATGACTCAGAATAAAGGTCCTGAGTCTTCCTGCTCCCTCAGGAGTCTTCATCTTGATCATGCAACATTGCCACTCTACCACCAGCGTCTACCAGTAGGCCGGAAGATCTTCATCCATAGATCTAGACTACCAATCTACAACCCTCCTTTCAAATTTTGCTTTTATCTGATCCGATTAAGGCATGTCTATCAAACAAAGTCACGAGCTGAACACAGACAAGAGTTGAGTAGTGAAACTAGTCGCAGCCATTAATATGAACTAAGGTAGTCTACACAGGACGATACAAGTAAGCACTTAAAACGCCTTCTATCGCTTTCCACCAATCCAAAACAATGCCCTCCCTTTTTCGTATGCTTATTTGTACTTGACGGTTCCATCGCCCATCTCATGAATCTGTGCAGTATTGGAATCAGGAGCTTCAACCAGCACTGGAGCTCCTCCTAGGATGGGAGGTGAAGGACTCTGTTGCCAGCCCTGAGGAGGCGGTGATCCAGTGTGCCATTCCTGGTAAGGATGCATGTGTTGCTGTTGTTGAGGAGCCATTCCATACGGCATTTGTGGCTGCGTGTGTGCTTGGTCTGACATTAATGGCTGAGCTGCTGCTTTCTTCTTGTTGTCTCGTCGACGGATGAAGAAGATAATGAGGCCCACGGCAACGAGAACGGCGACGCCTCCAACGACACCGCCAGCAATAGCGCCTACGGGTGTACTGCTTCCGCTATCGTCTTTGTTTTCTTCACCGTCGTCGTTTTGGGGCGCGCCTGTGACTGTCGTGGTCGATGCTGCGGTTGTTGACTTTGATGAGGCTTCGGTGGTGGATTCTTCTGTGCTTGATGCTTCGGTGGTGGCCAGAGCTGGGAAGACGTCTACGCCTAGTGTTGACTGTTCGAAGTCGCTTACACCATCTGGGAAGTTCATGCTGCTGAAGCCTGATTGTGTATGGCAAGGATACTTCTCGATGTTGTTGGGGAAGTAGATGGTGTAACACTCCGTCTTTGTATCGGCAGTACTATTCAATTAGATCAGCGAATGCCTCAATTGTGACACTCGGACTTGACTCACCATTTCTGAATGTTTGTGTTCCGTCTACAGTCCACATCACACTTATCCGGGTTCAAAGCATCGGCACTGTTCATACAAGCCGTCTTGAAATCCCTCTCACCACAAAACGCAACATTGTACTTGTCATTCTCGTACATACACCTCACGCCGCCAGTACATGTGAAGAAGAAAGATGTGTTTGGTGTGTAGAAACCACAAGTGTTGTCTGGGGCGACAGTGATGCTGAGAGTCTCAGTAGTTGCGTCTGCGCGTGCATATACATGACGGATAGCACGAAGTCTCGCCGGTGAAGTAGGTTCTGGTGCTGAGGGTGGTAGATCAAACTCAAGAGCACTCGTCTTGTCAAGAGAGAAAGACACCAGAGCTGCCACAGCAAGCCATCTCATCGAGGAACCCATTTCTGAAGTTGATATACGGAGAATTGAACTGAAGCCAAGACTGGAGGGTTTAACTTGTAAGAGAGGAAGAGAGAGAGGTAGTAAGAGAATAAGAGAAATTGGATGACAACCCTTATGAAGGATTGCCTTTCGAATCGACTAGGAAACAGCCCTGCCACCATATCTAGCTCATAAAAGAGCCAATCATCCAGAGTCAGCCCATCTCTCGAAACACAGCCAGCCTTGGCCAACACCCTTAGCTCATTATAAGTGTGAACGGCTGAGGAGCTAAGAAATTAACCATAAGCGCTTATTGGCGCCATCAACCCGAATTGGGTATGCAGCCCATCTATACCCAAAGTATGCTAGTCAAAAGCCAAGTCTCGACCTCTCAATAGGGCTGTGTAGCTTGACTTGAGCCTTGGTCAAACATAACCAAACCCTCTCATGTGTCTTGAGTTTTGTGGGTTAAGCTACTCCTTCAAAAGCCAACAATCTCTTGAGCTGAAGTTCTAGAGTAATTCCAAAGACGTGTATTTCTCTGAAATCAGTTCGTGGTCCTGGTGTTGAGGAGGATGTGCTTCAGTTGCAAGGATGATATTCCTGGCCCCCAAATATCGTCACCGAGATGAATGACAAGCAAGGAAATCCTTCTGCCTCATTCAATCAATCATTACAGCGCTTTGGGTGGCAATTATCCTGACATTATTTCTGCAGCTAGCTCAGAAGTGAATACAAATGACCCTCGACTCAACACTGATTATCTTGTTTTCAGTCAACTCTTCGAGTTGTTGTCTTCTGACGACATAGACTCACTTCTCGTTACCTGCTACTACCCGTGTCACGTATACAAGAAACAAGGGGAAACTCTGCTCGGGCATCACAGCTAAAGTTCTGACGAATAAAAGGGCGCAACTACGAGAACACAAATCTATATAAGTTATGGAGTACAAATGTGAGGAATGTTAACCAGCCTGGAGATGGAGCAAAACATCTCGGTCCCGTCCATTGCTCGAACCCGGGATATTAAGGCATCTCATTTCCCAGTGCTGATCCTGACATTGTTTCAATCATGCCCCATGCCCAATCAGGGAAAATACCCGAATCTACGATCTCAGCCCTGCAAGGTAGCGAATGCCATTACCCGTTCACAGCCACAAGTCAGTCCGAATCGACAATGAAAACCCATAGATTCCTCTTCAAGATAAGCATTCGATGCTATTTTAGACTTACACATCTACAGTTTATGATCATTGAGAGACTTTTGATGATGAGTTTGCAGTGTTTACGGCGCAGTGTTACTAGTGCTACCCTCCTTGATTCAACCCTATCGGTTGTATAACGTCGCTTTGGTAGATATAAAGCCACATGTAGCGGACATTGACGAATCAATTAGAGCACCATCATGCCAGAAATGGTAGCATAATGCACTTTAAACTCTGCCTTTCAGCTTGACTGGTAGCGGCTGTGTAATGAAATTACTTCGGCTTACAGATCTGGCTATTAACCAACCTCACATGCATCACATCACGGTCACTTATTCTAATAATAACGGCCTAGTTGCGATAAGTAGCATTGAGCCTAAGCATAATGCGTTATTCACATAGAATACAAATCATCTTCAGCTATGGTTATAGGTTTAGGTATCTCTCGCTCCTTACTACCACCCTCGTCTACACTCCCCCATCAAGCATGATTTTCGCCATCATCATGAATACATTTCTGTTACATATTGTTTCAAGCCACAAGTCCATTGCATCTCAATTGCAAAGCAGAACAGATAACAAGTGTCAGTCATCTACAAAGGACTTCTTTCTTTTTCTTGATGTATGGCACCTTTTCCTAGTTCTTCTCGCGATCCTCCTTCAGTGACACAATGCGATTGAGCACGATCTTGTCATCTGTGCTATCCAAGTCCATAGCCTGCAGAATTGTTAGTTATAGTTTGTTATCCAGGATAAAAAATACTCACAAAATAGGCAACACGCATAGCCTGGAATCGAACACTCTCAGGGCCGCTAGCCTCGCTCGTCTCTCCAGCAGTGACAGGCCATGGAGCTCTCTCGCGAACTTCCTTAAAGCCCTCCTCAACCAGGGCCTCAGGATAAACAACCTCACTGTTGGGGTTGACATCGTTCAAGAAGCCGCCCTCAACAGCTGTGGGGTCATCAGACTTGAACAGAGCGCTATGCACTCGGGCTTCCAGCTTGATGGAGCCCTCGGGCACCCACTGAATGTAAGTCTTGGGCTTGCTCTCCTTGTCGAACACGGCCTTGATGCTAGTAACCTTGCCTGACTCGTCCTTCTCGAATGAAGTGGCCTTGATGGGGTGAGGAGCGTTGAGAAGACCAACAGTCTTTCCAGGGGCAAGTCGGAAGTAACCCTTGATGTCCTCCTCTCGGAAATCGGAGCGGTCAATGTAAACGGTCTTGGTTAGGCGGACCTTGTGTGTACCAAACTTGGGGTCCTTGGGTGAGTAGGGAACCTCGAGCTCCTGGGTCTCTTCCAAATCTTCAATGACGATGGGGACAGGATCCAGGACAAGCATCAGTCTCGGTACTGTGTTCTCGAGGTATCGGCGAACGGTCTGCTCGAATCGAGCAATCTGGATGATTGTCTTGGCTGTGGTAACACCAAGCTCGTTGATGAAGGCCAAAAGAGCACCAGGAGGAATACCTCTGCGCTTGATGGCAATCAGTGTATACAGTCGAGGGTCATCCCAGCCGCGAACAATTCCACCCTCAACCAGCTTCTTGAGAGCTCGCTTGCTCATAATGGTTCCACTAACGTTAAGTCGGCCTGTTTTCAATTAGCATCACATGTAGACTCAACGCAATGGGGAAGTCGTACCAAACTCTCGCTGCATAGGCTCGTAAACCTCGAGAGACTTGTTCAACCACTCGTAGCTTTCACGGGACAGAATGAACTCCGTCGTGCACAGACTGTGAGTGATACCCTCGAAGCTATCGCAAAGGCAGTGTGTGAAATCGTAGGTAGGGAAGATCTTCCACTCGGGAGCTCGGTGGTGAGGCTTCTGCTTCTTGGGTATTCTGTAGGCTGCAAGATCCCACATCTGGGGGTTTCCGCTTGTGATGTCCTGCTTCATGCGGAGGAAAGCGGTCTGAGGCTCGTATTTGCCATCGTGCATGTCCTGGAACTTCTGGAGGTTCGTCTCAACATCTTGCTCGGCGTGCTTGCATCGGTAACGGGGTCCCTCCTTTCCTTCCTTTCCACCGCGCTGGAGCTTAATCTCGGCCTCGTTACAATGGCAGACATAGGCCTTCTCCTTCTTGATGAGCTCCTTGGCGAGATCGAAGAGCTTCTGGAAGTTGTCACTTGAGTGAGTGATGGCACTGGGCTCAAAGCCTGTATGGTATCAGGTTAGAATAAGTCGGTTTCAGGGCCATGGATACAGGATGCCCACCAAGCCATCTGATAATTTTAAGGATCCATTCAAAGTAAACTTCCTCCTCTTCGTCGGGGTTCGTGTCGTCGAATCTCTTCTTGTTAGCTAGGGGAAAATCATTTGTCAGGCAGCGTCATACCGAAGAATCTACCACATATTAGCACTATGAACCGCAGCGACCAGCACCCAAGCTTACCGTCTTGCCACCATGGTAGCGAGCAAAGCCAAAGTCAATGGCAATAGCCTTGGCGTGACCCAAATGAAGATATCCGTTCGGCTCGGGAGGGAATCGAGTAACTACAGGCTTCACAGGTCGCTCCTTGTAAACGTCGGCGAGGAAGCCCTGCTTGAACATAGCATCGGGGTCGAGCTGGGTAGGTTCCTGGGCCTTGGGCTTAGGCGCAGCAGACTTAGGGTTAGCCTCCTGGTTCTTTGCCTTTTCCTCCCGCGAGGCCTGGGCAGCAGCCTTCTTGGCTCGCTTCTGAGTGCGCTTCTTCAACTCGTTGCGCGTGACCTGCTCCCCCGTCACCTCGTCAAGCACGAGCTTGACAGTGCCCTCGGTGACCTCCGCGACAGGGTCGGACATGATGTCAATTGGTGTAAGATCGTTAATCGGCTTCGTTCGGTATCTCTCTGTCCTTTCTATTCGCTTTCGAAAGTTCTCAGCTGTGTTCGATGTTGGAGCTCGTGGTGGGGTTATTTTTTTAGGATGGAAAGTTATCGAGATGTTAGTGGGGGAGGATGGAGGGGTCTTTTGGAGGGCTGCAATTAGGCGGCATTGAGTCATAAGGGAAAGATAAAAAGATAAGAGACGTCCGATATAACAGTGACAAGCATCAACTATCCAAGTTGGAGAACTTGACTCATAATTCTGTTTTTGTTTCGATATTACTCGTCTTGAATAAAAGATCAGAGGGTACTGCCCATACCTAGGTAACTATGTTTGAGCACCGCTCTCCATTGCCGTGCTTTCGACAGTCCCTATGATGATAACAGGATTGACCGACAAGTGCGATCGCCGTAACTAGAGCTTGAGAATATGTATCTATATAGGAACAAGAGTTCAAGGATGTAAGTACCAGCGGCATCGGGTATTGAGAACTATCATAGATAGATCTTCCATCATGAGAGAGCCATGTCGTCGATATACTCGAGCAAACCAGCTACCCTATAGTAAAACCGGAACGTCGATTGGCGATTGATGCTTATGATCGGATCGTCGCTGCTAGACGCCCGACAGTTCGACACTACCTGTTATCCGGGAAGCTTAATATTCAAATCGTCGTCACATGGAAAGTGTCTATACTTCTAAATATGTTGTGGATCGGAATCTAATACGATTTATCACAAAGGCACACCTAAGTGAATCCAAACAAACCGAGACTATTGTCTTGGATGTCGGAATAAAAGCATGGCTACTTACCCATGGCACACAGTATCATATGCAGATTTGGCCCATATAATGTTCGGATGGCTGTCTGAATGATATATGGGTAAAGCTTCAGGTACAACATCGACGACTTGAACACTTACCATATACTTCACGAATGGCACTATCATGGTCGGAAAGTGGGTGTTGATAGATCGCGATGGCAACCATGCATGTTCCACTGTTTCATCCTTGTAGAAGTCAAGATTTGGAGTTTGATTCTAACGTTCAGCGGTCGAAAGGTACTTTCTCTTGGGAATTTACAATTCGGCTCAGAATCAATCGTACATTCCGAAGAACTACGGGAATATCCAGGAGAAGGATGGGTTGTCGCACCAAATTGAAGTGAGCCTTTATTGATGATATTCGTCATCAAGTAGTAGTCTGGCACACTAACTATGGCTCAACTGTGAGAGGCTCAGAGTGTCACAGCGTTAAATCACTATCACACCTGCTGCGGGGAAAGTTGCAACGGTTCAATGGCGCAAGGCGGAGTTTGAGTTTCTGCTCAATATTCTCCGTGAGACAAGAAGCTGATGGTGGTTGTCATCATACCAAGAGACTATGGTGTAGATCTGACGAGAGTGGGGGTTCAACTATAGGAATCATGAGGAGAAAATTGAGCGGGCGCTTTTACGTATTTAATTACAGGGGAAATGGTAGCAGCCAAGGATTTCCGACATCCGAAGTCCCCGTTCACAGGCGTGGGGTGCTCTCACTCAGCTCAGCGAACCAAGGCCCATCGCCATCCTCAAGGCCAATGTCGTGATATGGCTGACAGCGGTTACAAGGGTTACAGTCCGCAGGGGTTACAAATGTCAGGACCGGTACAAGCCCGAAGTGGCGACCTTGTGGGGATGCTATCATCATGGGTATAGGTACGGGACTGGGGTCGGTTTTTGTATGTGATTTTCAATATATTGAGGTACTGATACTGTATCTAATAGTCCAATGGGAAGCCACCTTCCCGGATGCATCTCATAAACCGGTCTCGTGTTGAAAGGGATAGCTTTATGAGGAAATCTTCGTCAATTGCTTCCCAAGCGGCGTTGATAGCCTCTTGTTGCCGCTGACGAT